>CABFOW010001507.1:80420-112689 GCA_902141385.1 Timema californicum
GAGGGGGGGGGGGGAAGGGTCTAGTATTATATATTGCAGTCTAGATGAAGTAAGATAATTTTGGACTCTTTAGATAAATGATTTTTTACTAAGTAACGCGGGCCTACTTATAATAAGATTTTTAGCAGAAAGGACATTTTATAAAATATAAACAATTTTTATTGCTGACAGCATTGCTAGCATTTTTCTATTTATCATGTACTAGTTCTATTCAATAGGTTTGATAATGTCCATCAAAAGTGACCTGACTCACGGGATTTGATATTTTACATATATGTGAAGGTAGATATAGTACATTTTCAAGCTGTTTCTATGAAAATGGGACTGTAGTTAAAATATTTGACTCTTAATGTTCTCACTTATAATGAATGATCCTAAAATAATTCATTGGAATATGCCAAATGTTAAGATTTTGTGTACTATATATTGTTAAAAAAAAGTTCTGTGCCTTTCAAAAATTTTAATTCAATCACCTCAAACCTCATCTTTGTGTAGATATCGCAAGATTAGAGAGGCGTAATTAACCAACGCACTCCCCGGACACTTCAAGAACATATTAGTGAGATAACTGGCATTGCTTTTGTTCTGTCAGTTTGTGTCTGATAGAAATAGATAACTAATTTAAAGCCATTCAACCACCAAAATTTTACTGCACAATTTTAACTTGTGTATTGCTAAAGAGAAACCGCCGTACACAGGGCACCGAGTTCGAGTCTGTAGAGGGTCACGAGCCGTGTCAATTACAACAGTTTTAGATTTTCACGACTAAGCCAGTACTTCCACGCGCGCAAACGTCCAAGTTCTTATATTTATTTTACAAAACTTTTAACATAACATTTTGTATGATCTCTTAGTTCTACCATTAAACCTAAATACGGGACCTTCAGTATCATTTCAAACCCGACCAACTACCTTGCCACTGATCCCACCCTTACCCGCAAGATATCCTGAGAGATCCCGCCCTTCCGACAGATTCAATGATTACAAATTATTACAGTTTACGAGTAATAAGGGGTAGAACATGTTTTTTAGTCTCTAAATTTAAAAATTACACCTGGACGCAAGAACCGAACCCGGGAACTTTAGCTTAATACGCAAACGATCTAACCTCTGAGCTATCCAAGGATCGTCCCGTGCCCAGGGCCATTCTTCACTAATATTTTAAGGCAAAGCCTGTGATGGTCGTGTGAAAATCGTCGGCTACAAATGAGTGATCAATTAAGATCATGAGCTATCAGATAACGCAGCCATCTTCTACCCGTAAGGGCTTCATGCTGAAACTTCAAGGCCATTTTAAAAGAATTTCAAAAAATGTCTTGTTAAAAAAATTGCTCATCAGTAAGCTACCATTAATTTAAGGGCTAAGATTAAAATCAAAATAAGGTCCTGAGATATAAACATAAAATATCTAAATATCAGGTTTGAACAAAGTTCATCAGACCACTACTGGCCTGTGGCCAGGGGCAGACAGATAGACACGGGTAAGACAGAATGGTCAACTCCACATTTTTGGGTTCGGGGGCACATAGAATGTAATATTCATCATAAGCTCGAGACCAAAACTTTTGACGATTATAATACTTTCTTTTTGTATGAGAAAGTAAAGAGGTGCTTGCACGTTCATTAACTTACCGTTCGGTAACCATTGATCATTCCAAAGCTAAATACGCGTTTTGGAATTATCCTTGAGTGCATCCCGAACCTCGATGAACTAGTTCGGTAAAACACTGCTTTTACGAAGTGACGTATTTGAGGCAGTACATCACCTGCACATTAATATTTTGCTATCACTGATGTTAACCATTTTAGTATAATCAACATAATCATCATACTAATCATCAACTGTTTCCAGCCTCGGGCCCGGTTAGTTTGGTAAAATTCCTCAAGCTTCCTTTCACCATTCCTCTTCCTTCAATTTCTTCCATTCTTCTCCTCTCATTTGCACACTTTTTGTTATCTTCTGCTCCTATCTAATTCTTGGCCTCCCTTGCGGTATTTTTTCCTACATAATTCATTATCATCATCATCATCATCATCATTCATCCCCATTACATGCCCATACCATCTCATCGTTGCTACCTCTACTATCTCATGTACTCCCTGGATAAGGTTCAAAATAATATAATATTTAAATTTAAATTTAAGTCTAACATACATTTTTTATTCACTAAGCTGATTGCTCTGTTTGTTATTTCAGTCAACATAATTTTTTTCTGCAACTAGGTTAGGCAGAGTTAAAAATAATCATTTAATGCCCGAAAATTTCTTGCATCCCCAATAGAGGCTGGGTCTAAGGGTTTGGCTAGACTAGCAAGCGTACGATCGAGTGCGTGAGCGACTGGGTGGCCAGACTGACAAGCGTGCGAGCGAGTGCGTGAGCGACTGGGTGGCCAGACTGACAAGCGTGCGAGCGAGTGCGTGGCCAGACTGACAAGCGTGCGAGCGAGTGCGTGGCCAAACTGGCAAGCGAGCGCGTGACTAGCAAATATCTCTCGATAGTTGTTGACGAGGAGGCAAAGGTTCGAATCTTGGCTCAGTGAACTGAGGGTGGTTTTTTACAAGTGAATTATTGTTGTGGTTTTCTCACAATTTGAGAGCCACTACCCTAACCTATTTCAAAAGTTTTAAAATGAGCTTGCTATTTACTGAAAATGTTTAGTTTGGGACATAACCCAAGGACTAGTTTCAGTAAAATATAACGTACTAATGGTGCATACGCTGACGTTTCGTGTTAACAAGTGTAATGACGGTTTAGTGAAAAAACCCAACTAAATGAATTATATTGAAGTGCTCACACTTCCATGATGTGTTGTGACATGTTTATGTGTTATCTGACGCCGGAATGTGTGTTAACATGCCGTAACACGCATCAGACCAGGATCTGGACATCAAGATTTTCGTCATACGTGTTAAAGCATCAAAACGTGACACTAGAATTTATTTTTCACTTTAAGCCGAATTTTGTGAGATATTGAGAATAACGGACGAGGAAGCTGTAATTGAGTATTTACGGGGTGTTACATTTTTATAGTTTTGTTTCCACCATGTCCAGAAGGGTATGAAATTCATTTATTGACATCCTTGTGTATATTTTGAAACGCTCTTCATCTTTCAAAAGTTCGGGCCGCCAAATTCACCCCTACCTGCCTTTATGGGATGTATCCACTCTCTCGTGTGTTCCAGTGTAAATAACATACTAACAGCAGATACAATCTTCTCCTCTTCGTCAAGTACAGATAAGATTCTTTCATTCATTTTAGTAATAACATACTAACAGCAGCTATAAGATTCTTTCATCCATTTTAGTAATAACACACTAACAGCAGCTATAAGAATTCTTTCATCCATTTTAGTAATGTTCACTCGAACATTTTATTAAACGAATCGAACACAAAATGTTGTGCTCTGGTCAAAATTAAGGAGTCAACTGACAACAATTTCGTGTATTATTATTATTATTACTATTATTATTATTATTAGCACCGCGTCTTACTACCCGTTCGGGTTATACGCACTTACGCTAATGTGTAATGGTAGGGTGATTGTGAGATGAAATGGAGGACCTACAGTTTAACATGGAATCCGAACCACGGTGGAGGCCTGGCATTCCCCACATTCACAAGATGTCTTGTCAGAGGTGAAGGAAGGGTNAACCACGGTGGAGGCCCGGCATTCCCCACATTTACAAGATATCTTGTCAGAGGTGAAGGAAGGGTTTGGTAATCAGATAAATTTGTGCCGGGACTGAGGATTGAACCCCGGCCGCAACCACAGAAGTCTGACACCTTACCCCTAGACCGCCAGGTCACCCGAATTTCGTGTACAAACGACACAATACATAAGGTACATCACAGCAGAGTGGCCACTCGAAGGTGTTGTGTTGTCATATGATGACACGTGTTTACACGTGTTAAGGTGTGGCAGAAGAGAGCACGAGTATTTTTACAGTTTTTATAGAAATTAAATTTTTTGGCCAACATGAATCAAATACTTCTCCAGTAGCAACATAGAGTTTAGTTTTCTGCACATTCTAATATCAACAGATCTTGAATATCTGTCAAGGGTGTCCTGGAATTTTGTCAAAACTTTTTAAATAAAGAGAAAATGTTTTGACAAAATTCCAGGACACCCTTGACAGATATTCAAGATCTGTTGATATTAGAATGTGTAGAAAACTTAGCTCTATGTTGCTACTGGAGAAATATTTCATTTATTTTGACCAAGAAATTTCAATTCTATAAAAACTGTAAAAATACTTGCGATCCCTTCAGTCGCTCCTTAACACGAAACGTCTGCGTCTGTAGGCAGCTTAGATCTTAATCTTTTCTCTTCATAGTTTGATCTTATAGAACAATTCACAAATCAGCTGAAACGTCATTATTATAGTATCTCTAAACAAGGGTGCCCATGTGGTTTTTCTAACTGGGATGGGGGAGGGGGGGGATTGTAATTCTATCTCCCAGGGATGTGGCACCCGCCCTCACTCCTATAGAGACAATTTCAGGTATTAAACTTATAAGAAGTGAATTTTAGAGCATTTGAACATAGTTCTGAGACTATTACATGAATTTCAAGAGACAGTTCTCGCAAAAAAGTTTTGGAAAGCTAAAAAAATAAAAAATAATTAGTTGTGTCTGAACCCATTAAAAAGAAACAGTATATTTTTTATCAATTTATTGGACAGAACGAAATTAAAAGAAATTTGGCGAAAAGAGAATGGGAGGAAATCTATATTTTATCATTTTTATCTCTGTTATTAATATTATTAATACCGCGTCTTACTAACCGTTCGGGTTGTACGCACTCACGCTAATGTGTAATGGTAGGGTGATTGTGATATTAAATGGAGGGCCTACAGTTTAACGTGGAATCCGAACCACGGCGGAGGCCTGGCATTCCCCACATTCACAAGATGTGATTAATACACGTCCTTGTCAGAGGGGAAGGAAGGGTTTGGAAATCAAATAAATCGGTGCCGGGAGTTTATCTCTGTTAACTAGGATTTTGATGATTAAAAGTTGTTGTTGATAGCAAATTGCAACCAAATCACAAATGCACAATTTGAGATTTTTTATATATAAAAATTTAACAAATAATAATGTAAACATTGCAGAAAAATAAGGGGGCTGGAGCCTCTTATCGCCCATTTATGGACGCCTATGTCTTTAAAATGATTTCAATTTTAGCTTTAATAAACTTTTAAGTATCGAAACCATTTTGATTATTCTTAAGACAATTTAAAAATATGTTATTATTCAGGATAAAGAAGTGCATAGTTACATATTTGACAAATAAGATCAATTTAAAATTAGGTTTCCAATTCACTTATCTTTTCTACTTCCACTTTGTAGTATCGGATTCAAAATAGGATATTAAGATCAAGGTGTAATTTGAGGTATTAATATTAGTTGACATTTTTTAGCATCTTGTCTTACTACCCTTTTGGTTTATACACCCATATACTTATTACACTAATGTATTTGGGATTAGGAAGGTTGAATTTAGAGGATGTGTATCCACATTTGCGTGGAGGGAGAGTGGAAAACCATTTATGAGAAACCACCTTCAGTACACCCGACCAGGATCGAACCCCAAGCTCTCCGTCTTCAGCAATCTTGTCTAGGGTGAGAGTAGCGCCTTAAACCATGCGGTCAACCAAGCAGATATTTTTTATTTTAATGTGTGACGTTTGTATTTAGCATTTATATATATTTAATCTTTAAAAAAACACAAAAAAATGATTTTTTAATTTTTTTACATTTCTATGTACCGGTTAGTTCAAATGAAAAACAATCACCTGAAAAATCAATGATTAAAAAAAGTTGTCGATCTTGGTGGTCTTTGGGTAAAGCGCTCGCCTCATGACTCGATGTTCATGGGTTCAAACCCAACAGGGGTTGACATATTTTTCTTGAGATATAAAAATCCGTAGCACAACTTTATTCGGAGGGGAGGGGAGAAAATCCGTTGGTCCCATGTCGATTGTGGCACGTAAAAAAACCCTGGAAAGTATGTGAAAATACCTTTCCCGACAAAATTGGTTGGCTCTTTCGCATTATCACATAGAAATTCTCGAGCAGCTAATATAATTTGTCAGTTCAGAAAGTGCGCGTTATATAACTGGAAAATAAAAAAAATAAAGAGAAAAAAAAACATGTCATGAATGTCTAAAACGTAACGTTGTTCTGCCATATAACATAGCTCTGACATACGCTACCGTACGAAATAGGTTCATGCATCCATTTATCTTGGGTAATCCAAGGTCTGGGTGACAGGCGTTATTTACAATACTAGCACGAGATATGTACACTCTGTTTACACTGAAAGTTAGCACAGTATCACCTTAGCAGATTACAGTATGGCCCTGTCTTGGAAGCTGCAGCATAGTGTAACCAAGTAAACAAGGCTACCAGATTGGCATTTTTTAATACAAAATTCTTAAAATCCGGCGATTTTGTTCAGTTTAGTTGGTATCAGAGAATTGATTTGGCTTGTTTGGACTTTTACTGGTATTTTTAGAATAGCAATACGAAAAAAATTTTATTTAAAAAAGAGAGTTATTTTTGATCCAAAATGGCAACGCAGCAACGTCTTCATATCTCCATACTTTTAAAATCGGGATAGTAAATATTTGTAGAATCGTAAACGCGGACACTAAATCACACTACTAGTAGATATAATTTAGAGTAAGTCAACTGTCTAGTATTGTTACCTACTTGAGAAATATGTTTTAATGCTGTAGTAAGTTTATATAATTATAATAAATGCTTAATTTAAAATAAAGTTTTTAACAAAGTATATTTCATTTTTTAAATACATCTCTCTTGAATGTTTGTTGGATATTGAATTTTATACGTTTTTTTTTAGGTTTGTTATTACTACTGTATTGCCAGAAATTAGAATTCAGACATTATAAAGTATACATTTTGATTGCCTGTAGACAGTTTGTATTGTGATTTATAATCATATTAGTTTGGGTCTTATTTGGCATTTTTCTAATATTGTTTGGCCTTAAACCAAAATTTTAATCTGGCACCCGCCTCGGTGGCGTAGTTGCCTAACGCGCTTGTCGTGTTGAGCTCGACTGCTGAGGACGGGTAAATCGAGGTTCGAATCTAGGTTGGGTGAACTGGGGGTGGTTTTTCCTAAATAGTTTTCCTCTCTCCTTCCACGCAAATGCGGGTTCACTTCCTCTAATTCAAACTTCCCAATTCCTAATCCATTAGCGTAATTAGTACTTAAAGCGTATAACCCGAACGGGTAGTAAGAAGCGGTGTTAAATATTATATAATATATTTAAGCTGGAAACCCTTAGCAGGGTAGGTTTACTATCTTTCATAGTAAAACGGAGTATAACCTGTTGGCAATGGGTTTCTACAGATTAATTGACAGTATACATACTCTGATTATCTCTGTCGTAAAATGGTTACTTGAGTTGATTAAAAGCTTAAATAAAAATGGGGTTTAGATTTAAAAAAAAATCTAATTGTGCTATATAGGTTATTTAATGGATTAATGTGTAATTACAAATATTAAACATGTAATGTTAAAAAATATATATACTTTAGGTTGATGAGTAAAATTTATTTACTATAGGGTTGCTCTGTATTGCATTTTATAAATCTGTATTATTTTTTTAAGCACCACGTCTTACTACCCATTCAGGCTAAACACTGATATACTAATTAAGCTAATGGATTAGAGATGAGTAAAGTTGAATTTAGAGGAAGTGTACCCGCCTTTGTGGGGAGAGATGACGTAGAAAACCATTTAGGAATAAAACCCAACCTCAGTACACCAAACCGGGATCGAACCATTATCCCCTCATCATCGGAAGTATAGTCAATTGCAAGGGTAGAGCGTTAGACCACGTGGGTAAATCAGTTGTAATGCGTCAAGTAAAATGTTTAGGATCCAACCTTCGTATAAAGGTCACTCTTTTACAACAACAACAAAAGTATTTATTTAATGTATCATTAAAGCAATCCTTAAGTCACACCAGTGGGAACGCAGACAATATTATATAGTTTATTGGTGACAGGGATATCAGACCAGTTGAAATGTAGTTTTTCTTCCATTCAAATGTGAGTAATCTTCCTATAAATACTTTCCATCTTCATCTTGCGGAATAACCGTATTAGTGTGAATACGCGGATAGCGTATATCGGCGGTAGAATGCAGAGCACATTAATAAGCAAATAATATTGATATTCCCTTATGAAAAACGAGACGATAAAATTTCAAAATTGCCGATCATGACAAAAGTCTTCCCATCAAACTGATTTTCAACAAGGTTTAGTTGTATAAACCATCTTTCCTTGACTCGAGTTTTTAATGAAATATTACTGTATACCATTACCAAACAAGGGTCTGCAAAAATTCCATTCATTCCTGGTTTTAATCCCCCCCCCCTCCCTCACCGTATGTCGGCGAGAGAGGAAATTACTCAGTGTTTCATTGACGGGGAGGGGGCTCGCGTTGCAGAGGATTGGTAGGGGGTGAGAACGCTGAGTTTTAGCCGTGTGCCGAAATGATGAGAGAGGGATGAGGAATCCCTGGCAATATCACACTGTGCCTGAGTGAAAGCTGCGAAGAATTTGCTAGTTGGGCCTGGAAGAAAAACAGGACAAGTCGCACTCATATTATTATTATTTAGCGCCGCGTCTTACTACCCGTTCGGGTTATACGCTTTAAGTACTAATTACACTAACGAATTAGGAATTGGGAAAGTTGAATTAAAGGAAATGAACCCGCATTTGCGTGGAGGGAGAGTGGAAAACCATTTAGGAAGAACCACCCCCAGTTCACCCGACCGAGATTCGAACCTACAATCTCCCCGTCCTCAGCAGTTGAGCTTAACATGACTAGCGCGTTAGCCGACTACGCCACCGAGGCGGGTCGCACTCATATTAACATTAGAATACTGTACATTGACAAAAACAACAGCTTGTTTGGATTCATATGCAATTTTGGTGTGTAGTCTTTTAGTCCTACCTGTGACGTCATGGTGGCTCAAGATAGGATTTCTTATGTTTATGAATATACGCTTTTATTCAGCGAGGTTTAAAGTTATAACGTTAAAACAAAAAATAGTACTACAGTTATGCAAAAGTATAATAGTTTTCTTAAATTAGTTTTTTTTGTAAACGTATTTTTTTATATAAATCTTCTCTAACTTAAGCTATCTGGTTCGGTCACGAAAATGTTCTGTATGAGACTTCCTGGCAGGATGTAGATTAAAAAATGTCCGCGGTAGCAAATGTCTATTTAGGATAGGAAACAAGAAAAAGTTAATTTAAAAAAAGCAAGTCCACGTTTTCAAGGTGTAAATAGCATAGTGAGTGTGTAAACTCGTCAGAGTAAGAAGGGAATGGTTATCAGCAGATAAAGAAGAGGCCGTGCAGGGTGACCTTCTCATTTTATGTCCTATATTTCAATTTCTTACATTGATGTCTAAGTGTGATATGGCTTGGAGTGCTTAGGTGAGTCAAGTTAAGATGAAACCTTCTTCACGTAGGCAACGTCGTTAAGTCCCTCTCTACCACTCATTGAGACACGCTCAGTTGCACAATATAGGATTATTTAAACTACTGTGGACTTCAGTTATCTTGGTGTAAGGTGCTCGCCTCAAAGACTGATGTTCGTGGGTTCAAACACAGCTGGCGTTGACAGATTTTCTTCTTTGAGCGATTAAAATTTGTAGAACAACTTCCTTCGGAGGAGAAGTAAGACCGCCGGTCCCATGTCTATTGTGATATTTAAAGAACCTTGGAAGCTACGTGAAAATACTTAGAACCCTGGAAGTTATGTAAAAATACCTAGAACCTTGGAAGTTGTGTGAAAATATCTAGAACCTTAGAAGTTATATGAAAATACCTTGGAAGTTATATAAAAATACCTAGAACCTTGGAAGTTATATAAAAATACATAGAACCTTGGAAGTTATACAAAAATACCTAGAACCTTGGAGGTTATATTAAAATACCTAGAACCTTGGAAGTTATGTGAAAATGTTTAGAACCTTGGAAGTTATATAAAAATACCTAGAACCTTGGAAGCTATATAAAATACATAGAACCTTGGAAGTTATATTAAAATACCTAGGAAGATATGTGAAAATATCTAGAACCTTGGAAGTTATATAAAAATACCTAGAACCTTAAAAGTTATATTAAAATACTTAGATCCTTGGAAGCTATGTGAAAATATCTAGAACCTTGAAAGTAATATAAAAATACCTTGGAAGTTATATGAAAATACCTAGAACCTTGGAAGTTATATAAAAATACCTTTCCCGGTAATATTGGTAGGCCCTCTAGCTCTCGCTCATAGAAATTCTCGTGTGGTGAAAAATATTAATTATTGATTTAAACTAATTTGCACAAAATAATATAACTAACTCTTTTCCAAATATTGTGTTGCTTACCTAAGTAAAGATTCTAACAAAGAACAAGTTCCGCATTAGTAAAAGTCAAACGTATGGTCTCATTTATTTTTAGAATAAATGATACGGAGCATCGCAATCACGTGCTCTCTCCTTTACCTTAAAATGGAGCCATTTACGTATAAATCGAAAACTTGGAGGTATCTTCCATATCCCCATGTGGGAAAATATTATTTACAAAAGATGATGGGAGAAAAAAGATAAAATAAAACAAAAGGATGAATGAAAGAGTGAAACTCTCGAGTTATTTATTTGAAAATCCCAATACTTTGCCCGGGCTTTCAAAATATTGTGAGAAACTAAAACAAAATCCCATTCCCTTAAACAGGAGTTGGTAAACTATTTGGGTCCCGATTGACTTTAATATTTATCAAAGGTCCCGCAATCACCCTTCCTTTCCCCACTCTACTTTTTTTTCTGTATATCTTGTATTTATTCCTTAGATTCAATATTTCCTCCAATACTTATGTCCTTGCCTTTATAGAAAATACATAAAATAAATAAAATGTACAATCCATCCACCCTGAAAGGTAGCAATCTTACCTTGATGGCTTACACTATGGCCCTATATTATAAGCTGTACCATAGTGGAATAATGCAAGGTAAGCTTTTCGTGATGATGTAGTTTTCTTACGTGGTTGACAAAAAATTACTACGAGATCGACCTGTTACCGACCCCTGCCTTAACAGAATATATTCAAATAATAATAATTTTAAAATTACATATATTGGTTCATCTACAGTTTAAACGGTAACCTGGCGGTCTAGAAGTAAGGTGTCAGACTTCTGTGCTGGGGTCTGGGGTTCAATCCTCGGTCCCGACACAGATTTATTTGATTGCCAAACCCTTCCTTCACCTCTGACAAGACGTGTATTACTCACAACTTGTGAATGTGTGGAATGCCAGGCCTCCGCCGTAGTTCGGATTCCACGTTAAACTGTAGGTCCTTCATTTCATCTCACAATCACCCTACCATCACACATTAGCGTAACTGCGTATAACCCGAACGGGTAGTGAGACGCGGTGCTAATAATAATTATCTTAAAATCATGTCATAATACTTACGATTTTGAAACCCCCTCCCTCCCAAATTAAATTCTCCTTACGCCCATGGTCTACCCCTCCTTCGAGCTCAAGCATTGATGGAGGCAGGGGTCGAATGAAGTGGCCCACTCTCGCGTGGTCAAATGAAACGTGTGAGCGTGCTACGAGCATGCTCAACCATCTACCACACTTCACCGCTCGCTCTCAAGCGTTCTCCACCCTCACTCTTGCAACGATCTAGATAAGGGTTGGATGAGGGTTGAGCGGAGGGTCCACCCTTATGAATTTTGCACAAACTTCAAGCGCATGCGCACAATGCTACTCGCGGCTGCTACCTTGACCCGTATTTGGTTCGGCAACAGACCCTTTAAATGGGTAGTTAACTACATATTCCGGAACGCTAAGGAATATCGAGATAATTTAGCAAATATAACAAGATAAACTGTAGATTTATTATTATTAGCACCACGTCTTACTACCCGTTCGGGTTATACGCACTTACACTAACGTGTAATGGTAGGGTGATTGTGAGATGAAATGAAAGGACCTACAGTTTAACGTGGAATCCGAACCACAGTGGAGGCCTGGCATTCCACACATTCCCAATACACGTCTTGTCAGAGGAGAAGGAAGGGTTTGGCGATCAGATAAATCTGTGCCGGGACCGAGGATTGAACCCCGGACCCCAGCACAGAAATCTGACACCTCTAGACCATCAGGACACCTATAAGACTTTTGTGAGGAAGGGTAGGATTGTTGGCAAAGAAGTTAGTTGGGTTCGAAATGATACTGGAGGTTTCGTATTTAGGTTTGATAGTATCACTAAGAGATAATACAAAACGTGATGTGAAAGGTGTTATAAAAGAAATATAAGAACTTAGACGTATACGCTAGTGGAAGAATTGGCTTAGACTTAAATACTTAGGCCATTGGAACGATTGACACGGCTCGCGACCCCCTACACACTCGAACCCGGTACTCTGGGCATGGCGGTTGCCCTCTAGCACAAGTACCACTGATGACCCAAAGTTGGAGAATTGTTTAGTATTATACTCTTTTTAAAACTATTTATAATTATGATATTGGTAAGAAGAACGATAAAAGTTAGTTACTAAAACAATTTTAATGTATTCATACTTCAAGTCATGTTATCTGCAGCTGTTACTTTCAATAGATAATATAAATACCTATAGAATAAGACAAATAATGTAATAAAATGTTGTCAATGTTGGCAGGAAAGAAATATGTTTGTATTTTCTCTACAGCTATTCCAATCAAAATCAGGCTTTACAATAGTGCTCCTCCCCATATTTTTGAATTTGGATACTCCTAGAGGCTACTTAGAATAGTCCTCCCTCAGCAAATTTTAGAAAATTGAATGCCTCTAAAAGTTTTTTTAAGAAATGCTCACCAGATTTAAGAAAATATAAATTAGAGTCCTCACAATTTATTTTAATTGGTCCACAGCCAGTTTTTTTTTAAATGTGGACGCCCCTTAAAGCTATCTAGAGTGTTCCTTGCCTATTTTTATTTCAATTAGATGCCTCTAGAAAATATTTAATACTTAGGACGTTGCCTATTTATGACTTCACGGCAGGTCAACATAGGATTTTCCATGTCTATGAATTTACGATCTATTCAGTGAGTTTAAAGATTTAACGTTGAAACAGAAACCATAAATTCTTAGATAAAAATAATTCATAAAGTGTTACAAAATTATGTTTATTTTTAAGAAGTTTTGTAAACGTATTTTCTACAAATTATCTACAAATTAGTCTATTTGTTTCATTCACGAAAATGTTCTTTAGGAGTCTTCCTGCCAGGATGTAGATTAAAAAAGTATATGGTAGCATATATCTATCTACAATAGGAAACAAGACAAAGGTAATTAAAAAAAAAACAAGTCGGCGTAAATAGTATAGTGAGTGTCTAAACTCGTCAGGGTAAGAGGGGAAGGTTCATCAGCAGATAAACAAGAGGCTTCGCAAAACGAATTGCTAATTAACCCCCTTTTCTTTTTATTTAAACATTGGTGTCTAAGTGTGATAGTGCTTAGACTGCTAAATGTGTCAATTTAAGGTGCAACCCGCTTCGCAAATTAGCTTAGAAATCTACAACTAAGCAAAATTGTTAACTAGATATATTCTGTAAAGGAAAAAACAATCCTCGGTCCCGGCAGAGATTTATCTGATTACCAAACCCTTCCTTCGCCTCTGAAAAGACGTGTATTAATCACAACTTGTGAATGTGGGGAATGCCAGGCCTCCACCGTGGTTCGGATCCCACGTTAAACTGTAGGTCCTACGTTTCATCTCACAATCACCCTACCATTACACATTAGCGTAGGTGCGTATAATCCGAACGGGTAGTAAGACGCGGTGCTAATAATAATAATAATATAAAGGGAAAATGTTACATAAATATGCCGTCCATATTCATCATTCAGTCAATAATAATATTGCTTTGCAACGAAAAGACAAGACAAAACATCTGAATTAGATGTCCATTTATTCATATGTCTCTAAGAAACATTATTAAAGGACGAGAGTTTAAAAGGGCAAGTAAGAGGACTTAGACCCTTTTTCACTTGAATGAAGAAGCGAAAACAACTAAAGCCTGTATCACACGACACTAGCTAGTACTTGAAATCCAGTGTGCTAGCTAGCACTAGCTAGCACGTCATCATCTAGCGTCATGTGAATCAGAAAAAGTATACTGGTTCTGCCACTTGGTACTGGCTACCATACTAGTTGTAAGGATAGAACATGCGCTATTTTCGTACTAGTTCCGACACTAGTTTGTGTAATTCGACCAATCAATGCCCGCTCAGACTATGTGTAGAGTAAATAATAGAAATGGCGCCGACATGGTCTTCGGATGTAATTTTGTTGTTGGCGGAAAATTATTCTAAACATCCTTGTTTATAAAATACCAAATTGTCACAATATGACAATATATTTAATATATATAAATTCTATTTAAAACATGTCATCTAAAAATGACAAACTGTGTTCCAGACCCAATTTTAATCTAAATAAACTTGATAGCATGCCAACCTTGGATTTTTTTTTCTAGAATATTAAGTGTGTGTAGGCTTAAAAAAGAACATTTGTGAATCAAGGATACTGTACTTGGACACCCATGGGCTTAGGGGCTTCTGACCACATCGTAAATAAATGAATATAAATTTAGGGAGATACTAAACGTTTGTGTCACCCCGAATGTATACTACCTAACCTCCGAATGTATCATATTTAGCATCCTGAGACCATTATTTCGTCTTTCCCAACAAGTCCCGTGTCCATATTCTTTTTCTTAGGCTCCCTCTCATATTTTTCAATATCTTTATTAGCAATTAATGCAGCTGTTGCACCCGAAATTAATCTCTGAAGTTCCATAAATATTTGCACTAGAACTTAGTACCAAACTAGCAGCGTGTGAATACACTAGTCCTGTTTCTATTATACTAGCTAGTATACAGATATCTAGTCGCTAGCTAGCACACTAGATTTCTAGTACGAGCTAGTGTCATGTGATACGGGCTTAAGTTGTAAAACCTACATCGTGGCAGCTGGTCTGTGTTCAACCCCAATTTTTCAGTCAATAATAAGGAATAATACTCGTGTGTTTAACTCGGCTAATATTGACTTAATTTAACTAATTGAATCAAACAAATTTATAAAAACTGTTAAAGTAGGATTGATACTCCTTTTAATTTTCAAATTACTTGACTTTTCCAAGTTTATTATACTAAAAATGTATGAATTTTTCCAGTATCTTTTTGCAACGCTTTAAGTAAAAAATCTCGTTGGTTCAGCTGTTTTCTATTAAATTCTTACCACAATAATTATTGAAGGCTTATTTGTCAGTGCTCTTAACAAAATCAAATGAATCTTAGATTAGACTAATTAATGCCCACTGGGTTAATCTCTCCTACTTCATGTTTTGAGCATTATTGAAAAATATATATGAAAGTTCCAGTGGATTTTTAAATATTTCCTTCACTTTTAGCTTACTTTTCCCTGTCAAACAGAATTATCTCAATCCTCTATGTTTTTCTTGTTTTTCCGAGCGGTTAAAGTCGAAAGCATTTATACTAACAAAAAAACGTTCCGAATGGAGAATACCAATTTGCACAAACCCATTAATTAAATATTGCACTACGTGCATTCATTCAAATTGGTAGGTAACCAAAATAACTTCCACGCGCATGCTTCCTGCTATCCTGTTATCCGGACATGCGCAATGAGTGGGGCTGGAAAAATACGGGTAAGGGTTTCAGAGAGAGGGCTGGCTTCTGATATTGTTCCCTTCATTCGGCCGACTCCACTAGCGCTGTCTGCACGCGTACACGTCAAATTCAAAACCTTCGCAGAAGCCCCCCACACACACACTTGGTCTGTCTGGTCCCCAACGCAACATCTGGTGATTGATAAACCGTCGTCGATTAGCAATTAATTGCCACAGGACTTAACGACAGTACCTCCCCGCGACCAGGAGGGCAATTTATGAATTAGTTGTCAACTAGTGCCGTGTCAGGTTTTTGAAACTCTCGGTTCAGGGGGCGCGATTTCACCGCCGCACATCAAGTTAGACCAGCGATACTACGTCATCCAACAGGTAATTGGGCATCTCTCTATTCAACACCTTATTTTATTGCACTCACTCTAATCACACTCTAATCGGACGATAATATTATAACTAGAACACGTTTTAAAAACCCTCAATCTAGGGTGAAAGAGCCGCGGTAGTCGGCCTCAAGGATCTAAAAGCTCTTTTAAAGATTCAAAAGATTTTTTAAATTTTCAGTAATAAGTGTAACCTCTTGGTTAGTAATGACCTATTCTAAAGGATAGGAATAAGGAGAGTAGTAGCTTAGAGGAAATGCACCTTCATTAGTAAACCACAGTTTACCAGGCCAATAATCGTACCTCGACCTGAAAACAAAATGGCAAAACCACATTGTATAAAATCAAGTTTTGAACCCAAACCTCACATCTAATCTTGAAATAATTGACGTCCTAGACAACATGATAATATTTTGGGTTACCAGCCGAACGATTTTTATTTCTCTTTCCTTTTTGGAATTTTTTTTAAAATTAAATGTGGTTTACTTTGCATTGCTAAAGATTAAATTAATATCAATTTTAATAGAATTTAAAATAAGCGAAGTAATTTATTAAAAATCTCAAGCTCCCTAAACTAAGTGAAGAAAGAAAAACACAAGTAAAATAAGTTTAAAAATGGCAATCTAGGAACTTTAGTCAAATTCTGGATATTGTGTTTTCACGCGCCAGGACAGTCTTCCATTTTTAAATCATTTACATAACACAGTTCTTACATTACATTAATATAATTATATATTATTTATTAAATATGGGTGACCTGGCGGTCTAGGGGTAATGTGTCAGACTTCTATGCTGGGGGTCCGGGGTTCAATCCTCGGTCCCGGCACAGATTTGTCTGATTACCAAACCCTTCCTTCACCTCTGACAAGACTTGTATTAATCACATCTTGTGAATGTGGGGAATGCCAGGCCTCCACCGTGGTTCGGATTCCACCTTAAACTGTAGGTCCTCCATTTCATCTCACAATCACCCTAACATTACACATGAGCGTAAGTGCGTGTAACCCGAACGGATAGTAAGACGCGGTGCTAATAATAATATTAAATATGTAAAATACAGAAGTGAAACTAACAAAATGAACAAATTAAGTTATTAGAATAAATGTGTCCCTCAACCTTAATTTTAAAATCGCACATATTCTTGTAATAACCCTTTTATATGTTTTGTGTATTAGTAATAGGTAATTGTAACTAATACTTTAATTTTCACGCCTATATGATTATCATCCTTTTAAAAGCAGCCCTTAACAAACTGATGGTTAAATAAAAAAATAAAAAAATCTTAATCTCTTTAAATTTGACATAATACATTGACATTGCTAAAGTTTGGAAGCCGTATAAAGAAACAGTATTCACATTTAAATTATGTGTAATTTTTCTTGCAGCTGTGAATGGTTGAAAAAAGTAGTTTAAACTGCTTTTCGCCAAATTTAATACACATTCTACAATTATTATATCAATTTAGTTTTTGATGCTCGGAATGCAAAAATGTTACTAGAGGCTCGTAAGGAAATAGACCTGCTGTTAAGGGATGTAAAACTCAGAATATACCAAACAATGTTACCGGTTGTTCACAATGGGTGTGAAACGTGGTCTCTTTTACCTTACATGACGAAAAAATAATAAAAAAAGTTGTTCGAAAACAAGCCGCTTATGAAGATATTGGGTCCAAAGAGGGAAGGGAGCAAGCTACTGGAGAGAGGAGGTTACATATTGACAGAGTTACATACCCTGCACTCATCGCAGGGCATTCTAAGGCTAAGCGAGCCTTCTCAGGACATGCAGCGCGAACAGGAGAATCTAGAACCTTGTTCAGGGTACTGACTGGTAGACCCAATGGGAAGAGACCAGTGGGAAGACCAAGACGTAGATGGGAGGATAGCATTAGAATGTACCTCAAAGAGAGAGGGTGCAGTGAGTTTGACTGGGTGGAACTAGCTCAAGATAGGGATAGCGTGTAATTAGCTGGACTGGATATAACTAGCTCGAGATAGGGATAGGGCGTAATGAGCTGGACTGGATATAACTAGCTCGAGATAGGGATAGGTGTAATGGGGTGGACTGGATTGAATTAGATCAAGATAGGGATATGTGTAATGGGGTGGACTGGATTGAATTAGATCAAGATAGGGATAGGGTGTGATGAGGTGGACTGGATAGAACTAGCTCGAGATAGGGATAGGGCGTAATGAGCTGGACTGGATATAACTAGCTCGAGATAGGGATAGGTGTAATGGGGTGGACTGGATTGAATTAGATCAAGATAGGGATATGTGTAATGGGGTGGACTGGATTGAATTAGATCAAGATAGGGATAGGGTGTGATGAGGTGGACTGGATAGAACTAGCTCGAGATAGGGATAGGGCGTAATGAGCTGGACTGGATATAACTAGCTCGAGATAGGGATAGGTGTAATGGGGTGGACTGGATTGAATTAGATCAAGATAGGGATATGTGTAATGGGGTGGACTGGATTGAATTAGATCAAGATAGGGATAGGGTGTGATGAGGTGGACTGGATAGAACTAGCTCGAGATAGGGATAGGGCGTAATGAGCTGGACTGGATATAACTAGCTCGAGATAGGGATAGGTGTAATGGGGTGGACTGGATTGAATTAGATCAAGATAGGGATATGTGTAATGGGGTGGACTGGATTGAATTAGATCAAGATAGGGATAGGGTGTGATGAGGTGGACTGGATAGAACTAGCTCGAGATAGGGATAGGGCGTAATGAGCTGGACTGGATATAACTAGCTCGAGATAGGGATAGGTGTAATGGGGTGGACTGGATTGAATTAGATCAAGATAGGGATATGTGTAATGGGGTGGACTGGATTGAATTAGATCAAGATAGGGATAGGGTGTGATGAGGTGGACTGGATAGAACTAGCTCGAGATAGGGATAGGGCGTAATGAGCTGGACTGGATATAACTAGCTCGAGATAGGGATAGGTGTAATGGGGTGGACTGGATTGAATTAGATCAAGATAGGGATATGTGTAATGGGGTGGACTGGATTGAATTAGATCAAGATAGGGATAGGGTGTGATGAGGTGGACTGGATAGAACTAGCTCGAGATAGGGATAGGGCGTAATGAGCTGGACTGGATATAACTAGCTCGAGATAGGGATAGGTGTAATGGGGTGGACTGGATTGAATTAGATCAAGATAGGGATATGTGTAATGGGGTGGACTGGATTGAATTAGATCAAGATAGGGATAGGGTGTGATGAGGTGGACTGGATAGAACTAGCTCGAGATAGGGATAGGGCGTAATGAGCTGGACTGGATATAACTAGCTCGAGATAGGGATAGGTGTAATGGGGTGGACTGGATTGAATTAGATCAAGATAGGGATAGGGTGTGATGAGGTGGACTGGATATAACTAGCTAGAGATAGGGATAGGGCATAATGAGGTGGACTGGATATAACTAGCTCGAGATAGGGACAGGGTGTAATGGGGTGGACTGGATAGAATTAGATCAAGATAGGGATAGGTTGTAATGAGATGGACTGGATATAACTAGCTCGAGATAGGGATAGCGTGTAATGAGGTGGACTGGATAGAACTAGCTCAAGATAGGGATAGGTGGAGTACCTTAGTAAGTGAGGCAATTAACTTTCAAGTTCTCAATGTATCAAGTTAGTGTCCTCGAAATTAATGTGATCGACCATAAAGGGAACCGATCGTTTAAATGAAAAAAAGACCGTTTATCATTTCACTCTTCAACAAACTCATGGCAGACATACGATTCAATTGAAATCGATCCATGTATTCGACCAAAACGAACCGATGCTCACGGAATCTAACTTTATCGAACGCAACAGTATACATAGCCTTGTTATCATGCACCACTAACCAAACTTAAACAAAATTTTGCGGGGTGTTATAGAACATAATAATTGAAATTTCTTTATCTGGTTTTATCGAACTTTCTTTGACAAGACGTGTATTAGTCACAACTTGTAAATGTGTGGAATGCCAGGCCCTCCACCATGGTTTGGATCCCACGTTAAACTGTAGGTCCTCCATTTCATCTCACAATAACCCTACCATTACACATGAGCGTAAGTGCGTATAGCCCGAACGGGAAGTAAGAAGTGGTGCTAGTAATAATAATAATAATAATAATAATAATAATAATAATAATAATAATAATTTAGCGAACTTTATCGAACTTAGCCAACCAAACCTTGTCACATCTTATTTAACTTAACTTCACGTAACTTTACTTAATTGAATCTAACTTTTATGATGATTGATTAACGCAAGGACTATGATCGATTTAGTTTAAACCAGAAGTGAGCGGAAGGCTAACTAGTTGATCTAGTTACCCGAAGAGTTAAAAACTTTCATTTATATAGTTAAAAAAACATAAAATAGGAAAAGCCTTTGTAGTTCGTAGTCGTAATCGATATCAGAAGCGAGAGTCCCCCAAACGTTATTTTATTAAATTAAGGAAATATTTGTCACAAGTTTTACAGAATGGACATATTTGCTATTATTATCTGTCCACCAAAATAGTAGTTTACCGAAGAAGGTATTTCAAACACTTCAAAAACCAGTTATCACAAAGCACAAACCATTTAGAACATTCGCTAATGTTTTTTAACTTGTAAACGTCTGAGAACTTTCCTCCGCGCTTTTACAATGATACCGAGTAGGTACGAAATAAATACCCTCTCATGCCAGGCATCCACCGTGGTTCGGATTCCAAGTTAAACTGTAGGTCCTCCATTTCATCTCACAATCACCCTACCATTACACATTAAGCGTAAGTGCGTATAGCCCGAACGGGTAGTAAGACGCGGCGCTAATAATAATAATACCCTCTCATGGGTTTCCTAGTACCTGGCTAGTTCTCTCCTAGCCTCGCCTAATATATCCTTGGACCGAGAATAACCGATTGTATCCTAATATAGCCTCACATAACTTACTTAGGCTAAAACAAGACACACTTTTTTTAGCATCGTGTTTTACTATCCACTCGGGTTTTACGCTTATGTACTAATTATGCTATTGATTTTAGGGATTAGTTATATTTATAGGAAACCCGCCTCGGTGGCGTAGTTGGCTAACGCGCTAGTCGTGTTGAGCTCGACTGCTTAGGACGGGGAGATTGAGGTTCGAATCTCGGTTGGGTGAACTGGGGGTGGTTTTTCCTAAATGGTTTTCCACTCTACCTCCACGCAAATGCGGGTTCACTTCCTCTAATTTAACCTTCCCAATTCCTAATCCATTAGAGTAATTAGCACTAAA
This sequence comes from Timema californicum, assembly GCA_902141385.1. NCBI lineage: Eukaryota > Metazoa > Arthropoda > Insecta > Phasmatodea > Timematidae > Timema > Timema californicum. Next base: position 101,804 of record CABFOW010001507.1, read on the forward strand.
AGCGTATAACCCGAACGGGTAGTAAGACGCGGTGCTAAATATTAATATATATATTTATAGGAAGTGTACCAGTATTTTCATGGAGGGAAATTGGAAAACCATTTAAGAAAAAACACCTTCAGTACACCCGACTGGGATTCTAACATTGACCCCCTTCCCCCTCCCCATCCTGGCAATTCAGTATATTCCGAGAGTGACGCCTTATACCATGCGATCACCCACACAGCTAAAGCCAGCCTCACACAAGTTTCCAATGTGACCGTATGTCATACCAGCTTATCTCTATGGTACGGTTAAAAAATAAAATAAATTGTTTTACTCATCCCATTTGATTATATTTAAGGGATTATTTTCAATATTACCTGACCAATTGTCAATTTTGTGTTTGTTTTTTAAATTGCTCAAAGTAACATAAAAAGATAGTTTTTACATTTAAAAAAAAGCATGGAGTAGTAGTTATTTCATCGATATGCTTTGATCTCGTCTACATTGAAAAACTCTAACCTCTTGTTTACCCTGTCCATTCAGACAGACGTAAAAAAAGACTACATTGAAAAAAAACCTCTAGTCTTTTGTTTACCCTTTCCAGTCAGATGGATGTAAAAAAAATAAAACTGAATATTTAAAACAATCCCTTTGTCTAGGTAGAATAATTTGACATGCTTACTATGTAGTAAACTTTTATAGTTAAAATAAAACCCAAAAAACGAAACTGTCGGTCGAAAATGAGTCATCTGTCTTGTACCGACAGCCGATGCTGAAAATACTCTCGGCGAGTGATACAAACAATAATAATCCATTAATCGACGCTGAAACGACGACCATGTTGCTTTAACGTTACTAAAAACAGATGATAAGGGATGACAAGTGTGACGTGGCGCTTTCAATGCAACACAGCTACAAGTCGCATTTTATAGTGTCCATAGTATCAGCATCGGTGGGCACGCGGACTAATCGTCAGGCTCGTATAGTCCGGTTTACCGGTGACGAGGAGTTTGGAGAGAGACTCCCGGAAGGGTGTGGTATTTACTTAATGGTTTCCCACTTTACCTCCACGCAAATTCAAGTATATTTCCACTACAATTCTACCTTCCTCATCCCTACCTTATTAATATGTTTGAAAAATGTCAAAAACCTATATGAGTAGTACGACACGATGGAAAATAATATGTCCATATTATTTAAATATAAGTAATTGTACATAGTTTTTTTTACTAGCTGCTTAGGGTGTCGAACGCTTTTGTCAAAGGGGAAGGGGAACAACTTCCCGGTTTTAAGTTAGGTTGAGTAAAAATCATGGGGTTGGGGTAAAAAATGACGCTATACAGAGGTTAGGCTAGTTTGAGTAAAAACACGGTTTCGGGGTAAAAATGACATTACATAGAGGCTAGGCTAGGTTGAGTAAAAACATGGGGTTGGGGGAGGTTTGGGGTAGAAAATGACACTGTGCAGAGGCTAGGATAGGTTGAGTAAAAACATGGGGTTGGGGGAGGTTTCGGGTAACAAATGACGTTATGTAGAGGTTAGGTAGGCTAGGTTGAGTAAAAACATAAAGAGGAAGGGGGAGGCAATGACTGGTAGAACAACATTTAATACAGATATGCCGTAAGATTTAGCGATTTGAACGACATACTATTGATGGCTTGACACTATCGTAACTTTGGCTATCGCTGAACGCACAAAAGAAAGAATCAGTGTGGTGAGTACGGACATAAAAGTCAAACCACTTTTCCAAACACTTTACATCTGACATAACTATTGTCGGTAAATTCAGTCGATATTTTCAATATGTCAACATTATAAAATAATTCTTGGCTAACACACACATAAGACTTAAACGTTTTCGTGTGTGCATATGAAAAAGATAAGTCCAAGGGAAGCCGCCGAGGGAATCCCCGCCCTAGAGACGGTCCGGGGATGCGTTTCGTAATTTAATATCAAATACAAATGCAAGATTCGGATTATAAATCTAAAAGCTAAATAAAGTACATACACACATACATAACTATGTCCATACGAGTTTTTCCATATACATTTCTTGGATCTCATCCCAACCGCATTAACCTTGCTCTTGTGTCCCTCCTGACAGATCTATACGTCACATTTATAAAATAATGTTGGTGTGAACACATTTTTATATAATTCCTTCCATCTTTGCCTCTTTTACTTCATTCTTTGCAATAGTTTACATACATCCAACTACTCTTATAGATGCATTCGCCCGTCTCTAGATTTCACCATTTACCTTTCCATTTTTACAGTACATTCTAACTAGATACACATAGTCATTTGCGTGTTCTAACAGTTTTTAATTTATAATAAGAAGACAATCATTTCCTGATCCATATTATCAAAAACTATCACCTTAGTTTTGTGGACATTTATACGAAGATCCATTCTGCCTGTCGCCACAAACAAATAATTTATTGCCTTATGCAAGCCATTTTCATTTGCAGCCATTAATACGGCATCATCTGCATATAACAGCACTTTCACATTCCTAGTGTCCATTCATACACAAACCGCGTCCACACACCAGCATCCCTCATACAATTATACGCGAATACATTAAACACACATGGAGACATAACACAACATTGTATAACACCCTGTCCAATGTCAAATCATTTGCTCAAAACTCCAGCCACCCTAACTTTATTGTTTAATTTAAAAGTAATGTACATTAATGTGTTTTATATTCATAAATAAGAGTAAAAAATTGGACAAATATCAATTTTAACAAATAAATGCTATAATCGAGGGGAAATTTAAAAAATTTAGAGATACGACACTATTAAAGCTTAATTTTGGATGGGGTGATGTATTACATCATAAAAAGTTATTCTCTATATAGTGTTCGGGCGCGTTTATGCTTAAAGTAATGTTTCTGGCGATTACATTATTTTAAATACGATTAATGCACTGTCGAACCCAATAATTGACTAAACTTTGTAATAACTCAATAAAGTTACACTGTGGCTTTTATTGCAAACGTTAATGGGATCAGCTAAAACAAGCCGACCAAAAATCAATAATATGAATATTTCATGAGGTATTATTTCATCACTGAATGCCCCGACGCGAAATATAAAACAACCGATACGTTTATTATTAAAATATTGATGAGAGTTATCTCATAGGGTTTAAAAACAGGATCCATTGTGGTGTTGCTACGTGAATAACGTTTGGGATTTCCAAACAAATGCCAATTTATGGCACTATTATTCATTTGATTAAGGTTTATAGTCTTCATACATGCTAGAGATGTGTTTGTTTATTTGTTTTGCGAGATGTTTTTAATTTCAGAGTGATTGTAATCGTTCTTTATATCAATAACTTTAATAAAGTTATATTAGATTGTACATAAATTAATCAGGGCTCTAGAAAGATTATTGCAAAATGTTTAGTATATTTTTAATAAAGTTTCTCTATATTTGAATGTTTACTCATCACCATCATCATCATCATTCTGTTTCCACCTCTGCGGGTCATCTGACACATCCTCTTCCAGTCCTGTCGATTTTTCCAAACTTCTCCTTCAGCCACGCGTCTCCATTCCTCTCCTTTAGCTTCCATATCATTTTGCTCTTGGTCCATCTGGTCCGTAGTCTTTCAATAGGTCTTCTACCCTTTCCTTTGTTCTGTAAGGCTTTCTTAGGCATTCTGTCCTTCTTCATTCTCATCACATGATATAACCACAATAACCTTTTCCTCTTCAGTGTCTCGTCTAATGGAATATTATTATTATTATTATTATTATTATTATTATTATTATTATTAGCACCGCGTCTTACTACCCGTTCGGGTTATACGCACTTACGCTAATGTGTAATGGTAGGGTGATTGTGAGATGAAATGGAGGGCCTACAGTTTAACGTGGAATCCGAACCACGGTGGAGGCCTGGCATTCCCCACATTCACAAGATGTCTTGTCAGAGGTGAAGGAACGGTTTGGTAATCAGATAAATCTGTGCCGGGACCAAGGATTAAACCCCGGCCGCCAGCACAGAAGTCTGACACCTTACCCCTAGACCGCCAGGTCACCTACAAAATTAAATAAGTTTAACTCCACTTTAAGGTGACCTGGCGGTCTAGGGGTAAGGTGTCGGACTTCTGTGCTGGGTGTCCGGGGCTCAAACCTTGGTCCCGGCACAGATTAATATCTGATTGCCAAACCCTTCCTTCACCTCTGACAAGACGTGTATTAATCACAACTTGAGAATGTGTGTAATGCCAGGCCTCCACCGTGGTTCGGATCCCACGATAAGCTGTTGGTTCTCCATTTCATCTAACAGTCATCGTACCATTACGCATTAGCATAAGTGGGTACAACCCTAACGGGTAGTAAGACGCAGTGCTAATAATAATAATAATAATAATAACTCCACTTTAATAAAATTAAAGCTGAGATGATTCAACATAACTTATAGGCCTATCTTGTTCATGGTATAGTTTTCGAGTTGTTTTTATTATTAGTAAGATGGAATAGTTTCAAAGCCTATTATCTAAAACATAAATAGTAAACAATTCAATCATTAAACAAAAAGCAGGTAAAATAAAATGTAAATACATGTAAGAAAAATGATAATATTTCTAATAAGTAATAAATTAGCAAATTAAAGACTATATTATAATTCATTATTCACAATGTTATTGTTTGACTTTTGGTATATATTTTATTCTAAAGTGGGTATTAAAATATGATTTATTTTGAAGTGTAATTTTGATGCGACGTTTCATTTTCTCCTATGTTACCTTAAACCCACCTTCATAAAGTTATAATTACACAAATTAAAGATACACTAACTGTGCGGCACTTAAATTGTACTACGTTTACACAAAAAAAACTTATTTCGTATACTCGTATGTTCCGAGCAATAAAATATTGTTTTGGGGTTTATTTAAATACAATTTGGAAACATTGCTTTATATCACTACTACAGTTTGGGAATCACTGCTCTACATCACTACCACAGTTTGGGAAACACTGCTCTACATCACTACCACAGTTTGGGAAACATTGCTATACATCACTACCTCAGTTGGGAAACACTGCTCTACATCGCTACCTAAGTTTGGGAAACATTGCTATACATCACCACCACAGTTGGGAAACACTGCTCTACATCACTACCACAGTTTGGGAAACACTTCTCTACATCACTACCACAGTTTGGGAAACACTGCTATACATCACTACCACAGTTTGGGAAACACTGCTATACATCGCTACCACAGTTTGGGAAACACTGCTATACATCACTACCACAGTTTGGGAAACACTGCTCTACATCACTACCACAGTTTGGGAAACACTGCTCTACATCACTACCACAGTTTGGGAAACATTGCTCTACATCACTACCAGAGTTTGGGAAACACTGCTATACATCACTACCACAGTTTGGTAACACTACTCTAGATCACTACCACAGTTTGGGAAACACTGCTTTACATCGCTACCACAGTTTGGGAAACACTGCTCTACATCACTACCTCAGTTTGGTAACACTACTCTAGATCACTACCACAGTTTGGGAAACACTGCTCTACATCACTACCTCAGTTTGGGAAACATTGCTCTACATCACAACCACAGTTTGGGTAACACTGCTCTACATCACTACATAAGTTCACCCCCTACCCCCAACTCTGTCACCGGGAATCATTACCCTCAGGGACCTTGTGCGTCAACTAGTTTAAACTGCAGTTACCCTCTCATCAGCGGGCCTCTCTCTCTCTCTCTCTCCTCTCAGAGGTCACAAGGTCAGATCTTCGAACTGTGGCTTGTCAAGTTCTGTCGTGACTGATAACACCGCCATTCCATCAGGTGCGTGGGGGCACTTGTTCGAACCCAGAGAACATCCCGTATTTATGTGGCTGTGTTGGAATTAGCCGTTCGGTGTCAAGTGTTCTGTACTCGGCAGAATCAGTTTAGGAAAAGGGTGTAGCCAACATTGTATGTGTGTGTGTGTATATATATATATATATATATATAGAGAGAGAGAGAGAGAGTTAGAGAACTGTTTTTAAGTACATCTTACTACTTGTTCTTTCAATCTGCACAAAACATACTTTTTATCTTATTTATTTGAGGTATTTAACGTGCTTTTTCTGAACCGATTGAATATATCAGTACACGATAATTTTCTAGGAGCGAGAGTGAAAGGGCCTATCAATTTTGCCGAGAAAGTATTTTCACATACCTTCCAGGGTTCTAATACATGGAACCGACGGCTTTACTCCCCCTCCAAAAGAAGTTGTGATAAGGATATTTATTACTCAAGAAAAAAATCCGTTTCCCTCAGCCGGGTTTGAACCCACGCACACCGGGTCCTGATGTGATCACCATAACTCAAAGACCAGCAAGGTAGACCAGACCAAACCCATTTATTTAATTTTCTTGCCTTATAATTAACGACTAGTTATCATATTGATATGCTAGATAATTATACTTTTTCACCTTTGTATGTGGTTAAAAATGATCATTTTAACCTTATTTAAAAATCCTGATTTCAAAAAAAGTCTGGATGGTTTATTGTTCTCGATTTAAGACTACTATAGAGTGATCTGATAACCCTGGCCGCCAGCATAGAAGTCTGACACCTTACCCCTAGACCGCCAGGTCACCCTAATTTAGAATAAAATTATTTCATGGGGATCCACATATATATTCCGATATAAGGTTCAATACGTCTTCCAAGAAAAACCAAATCGTTCTCAGCTAAACAAGATTTTCTTGATTTCATTTTAAAAGAGAGAAACTGCGAGAATTAAATGTAGGAAATGTATTCTTTTGATAGCGGTTTTGAGATCCAACCTGGATCTTCCAAGCTAGAGGTCGCTTTACATTACTCGTGTGGAAACACGGTTGCTTACTACCCACTCTTAGCTGATTTATTATAGTAGTCCACTATTCCCTAAATTTTTTTGAATTGACTTCCCTGGTAGTTCGGATGACAGACTATCAAATTTTGTTCGTAAATTATTTATATAATTTTTATGGAAGGATTTCTCATGCTGTTTACTAAATGTACATATCTACAGTAGCCCCATGGCTTCTTTGGTGCTGACTGACAGCTCACAGCTGACTTGTGATAGTCAACATTTAGGTATATACCTAGATTTTGACAGTCAGAAGTGATAGCTGTTAAACACCTGTTTTTGCAGATCATATTGTTCTGCGTAGGGATACATAATTTGGTCTGGTAACTTTTCAAAGCTTTTAGCTGTCAGCTGTGAGATGTCAGTCAGCACCAAAGAAGCCATGGGGCTACTGTATCTTCAGACATAAATACGAGTATTATTACGGTACAGTAATGACCGTGAATGAATTTTGTCCACACAAACAACTTACTACAAAAATCTGTTTTATTATTTTATTATTTTGTTGTTGGTTTGTTTACTCCCTCTTGCTCGGAAGTTGGTAATAATTGATGAATGTTATTTTCCTCTCCTTTATCGCAACCTTTTGAAAATATTACTTTTCGGCAACCGCTGTTAAAAGATTTACTTGCATGTTACAAGAACTTGCTCCCGAGATGAGATTGGCTCATTGACCAAGAAGTTGGATATTTTTTAGTCCCGCGTCTTACTAACCGTTTGGGTTATAAGCCTGTGTACTAATTGCGTCAAAGATTTTAGGGATTAGGAAGGTTATATTTATAGGAAGTGTACCCACGTTTGCGTAGAGGGAGAGGAAAAAACCACCCTCAGTCAAGGCCGTAGCCAGAAGAGGTTTTTGGAAGTTCAAACACCCCCACCCCCTCACCCCGCTTTCTCCCGAAATTTTATGAACAAAGATACATGGCCTTCGGCAGCTATGGAGCTATGTCGCCATTAAAAAAACTTCATAGAGCTTCTAGAGGTGTTAAGTATTTAGAATTTGTTCTATCCTCTAGCAATTAAGGGGCTATGTTGCCATTAAAAACGCTTCAAATAGCTTCTACAACTGTTAATCATTTAACATTTTTTCTGGTTTCGGGTAATTGGGGGATGTGCCCACCAATCCCCCCACCCCCCATGAAATGATTGGCTGGCTATGGTCGAGTCTACTGAGAGAGTGGCGCATTATACTATGCGGCCACCGAAGCATGTAACCAGGAAGTTTTATGTTGGACTAATATAATTTCAACAAACGCCACATGGGCTAGAATTTAACTTCCTAGGAGGAAGTTTGGTGTAAGATGTATTGGATTAAATAGTCAAACTAATATTTATGTTAGTTATGGTACGAACCGCGTCTAGATATAATATTATTTAAATTGAAAAAATGATGCCTGGACACCGGAATCGAACCCGGGACCTTTGGCTTAGTACATCAATGCCGCGCGTTTTGTGTTTTCCAATCAATGAATCGGGAAAGCTTGAGAGGCGGGAAAATTGATTCGGAAGGGGGAAGGCGGGGGGACGACGCTCCGTCACACCCTGAAAATACGGAGATTATTTCCTGATTCGCTTCCGGTTCAGAATAGGGTTGGGGAAGGGGTTTATATATGGTGTCCTTACGTGTTGCCAACTAGTCAGCTCTAAATATACCGAGCTAGGTATTTGGTTAGCATGACTTTGTGACCGCTATTCATCTGACCTAGAGAGCACTTATGGCCCTTCTGTAAACACACGATAGTGGACAGCAACTCTTCGTTCTCGAAATAACTGTTGGAAACAGCAAACAAACTGATAGGCTATAGAAGTAGGAGGGAGATATGTTTACTTTTATCAGGCCTAAGGGTTTGGGCAAGATCGTTCATTCGTCATATCTTGAAATTTTGTCTAAATATATACAGAGTGTTCTGAAACTCATAGTGAGACGACGTTTCCACTCATCAGCAGAAGTGTCGTATCAATGTTACAAAACAAGTGAAGAGGATTGACCACAAAGTGGCAAAGAATAAGATAATTCAACTTAATGTTGACTTGCATATTAATTACAACCTTAACAACAAATACAAGCAAAATTTTTAAACATATTCCAGGCAGTAATTGATTCGCTAGGATCAAATAAGTGAAATAACAATTACTGTTAGGTCGAAGAGCTACTCCGAATGAGACTCAGGTTTAATGGGCCGATTTACCATTAAATCGCTTAGACCACCGACCAGGGTCGGAAGTATTAAAACACACTCCTTTCCTAAACTAGGTTTCGAGGCTCTTTCTAAAACGTAAGATTATAATATACTTTAAACCTCAATCTGACGAACATGGATGGCTTATACAACATGGCAACAAAGGAAGTTTGTCGCAACTTACTATCAAAGGCGAGGCAAAACACCTGCCACAACACATACGAACTAAAACAAACTAGTCGAGCTACCGACTGCAACAATGAACAATCCTAATTCAAGAAGTGAGTGCTATTAGAGGTAGTGTAGATAGCTTCTATCAGTAGCAACATGGTGCAATCACTAGTCTCAGACATCAGACTTAAGGTTAGTACAGTAGCCCCGTGGCTTCTTTGGTGCTGACTGACAGCCCACAGCTGACTTCTGACAGTCAAAATTTAGGTATATACCTAAATTTTGACTGTCAAAAGTGACAGTTGCTGAACACATGTTTTTGCAGATCATCTTTTACGGCGTAGGGATACGTAGTTTGGTCTGGTAACTTTTTAAAGCTGTCTGAAGTCAGCTGTGAGCTGTCAGTCAGCACCAAAGAAGCCATGGGGCTACTGTAGCTAGGTAAAATGGTTACTTTGTCTTCAAGGTTCAGACACTTAAACAGAAAATTGTTGTTACAAATCTAAACAGCCATAATTATTAAAACTAAGCCTGCACCTGAGTTGGTTTGTAAGCGAGCACTAAGCTTGTACGCGGGCCACGCCAGAAGGGCTGAGGCATATCCACAAGCTGCACACCACAACTAGTGTATTATTAGTATTAGCACCGCGTCTTACTACCCGTTCGGGTTATACGCACATACGCTAATGTGTAATGGTAGGGGTGATTGTGAGATGAAATGGAGGACCTACAGTTTAACGAGGAATCCGAACCACGGTGGAGGCCTGGAATTCCCCACATTCACAAGATGTCTTGTCAGAAGGGTTTGGTAATCAGATACATCTATGCCGGGACCGAGGATTGAACCCCGGCCGCCAGCACAGAAGTCTGACACCTTAACCCTAGACCGCCAGGTCACCATCTAGTGTATTAAACAAATATCAATACCAAATATACCATTCATAACTACCTAATTAGGTTTAGACATTGGGAACTGATCAACCAAACTTTAACTTTCACGCTAATCTGAGCCCTTGACCGTGACGTAGTCATACAGGCTTGGGAGTTAGATTCACTCCAGTCAAACTACCGGCCATATGGGCCGTGTAGAGAACTTACTCCGTGATACAACAATGATTCAACTGATCGGTGGCTTAAAATTAAATAAACTAACAGACACATCAAGTCACTTCTTATTGTGAGGTAGAGCCCAAACCACGTGTCATATGGACTGTGCAGTGCAATTTGAAACTTTAAACAACGACAACACAACTTATTTCTGACATGACTATACAGTAAATAACATAACAGAAACATCGTGTACTCCTCTAACTTTGTGATCTAATATCACATAAACGTGTACGAGGCCTACAACCAACCTAAGACATATAATAACCTACATAACTAATGATTGTGTCCAGCACTCTCTGTTGAACATTGGTCGATACTTAGTCACGTCTCCCAGACTTTGCGTCTCGCTGGCGAGTCCGACCGAACCATCCTGGCCAAATCTCCTGAAGGTTTGAGCGATGCCCTCTATTATTTATTATTATTTAGCACCGCGTCTTACTACCCGTTCGGGTCGTACGCTTTAAGTACTAATTACTCTAATGGATTAGGAATTGGGAAGGATGAATTAGAGGAAGGGAACCCGCATTTGCGTGGGGGGGG
>CABFOW010001507.1:121098-134688 GCA_902141385.1 Timema californicum
AACTAGCTCAAGATAGGGGTAGGGTGTAGTGAGGTGGACTGGATATAACTAGCTCAAGATAGGGGCAGCGTGTAGTGAGGTGGACTGGATAGAACTAGCTCAAGATAGGGATAGAGTGTAGTGAGGTGGACTGGATGGAACTATCTCAAGATAGGGGTAGGGTGTAGTGAGGTGGACTGGATATAACTAGCTCAAGATAGGGGCAGCGTGTAGTGAGGTGGACTGGATAGAACTAGCTCAAGATAGGGATAGGGTGTAGTGAGGTGGACTGGACAGATCTAGCTCAAGATAAGGATAGGTACCGTACTTTTGTAAGTGTGGCAATTCATTTTAAAGTTCCTACTGCCGTAAGTAAGTAATGACATTATACTGATAATAAAGTAAAATGTAAACAATGTTGCCCTAAAAAAAAAGCTTATATTTTCTAAACGTTCCTTCCTACCATAATCCTACTATATCTATCCTCCTTATTAACATATAATAAGGTCCTTATCAACAGTCTCTAAAATGGGACTCTTCTGCTGATAAGGGGAAAGGAGATTGGAATAACACGTTTTTAAAGGGTGAAATGGGCTTAGGGGTTGAATTTGTAACAGCCCATTCCATCAGGGGAGATTGCGAAGCTCTGATTACATTCGTTTCCACCAGCGTCTCTTTGCCGCCGACATAGGCAGACAGACAGACAGACAGACAGACATACACATTCTTGGCTCGTATGAGCTACTCTCAATCACTGTAAGTGAATCACTGCCTGGAGGGAAAAAAATAGTGGAATAGAAGAGGTACAGAAATAAGAGGGATGAAAGGGGTTGAAGAAGGGGGTTAAAAAAATGAAAGGGTTATTATATGTGAAATGGTTTGGGTGTAAAGAGTTATTTGAGATAAATTCGTAATCAAAGAATAAGTTTCAAAGTAAGGTCGTAACAATTTTTTTTATTAGCATCGCGTCTTTCTACCCATTCTTGTTATACTGTACTAATTATTACAGTAATATGTTAGGGATGAGAAAGGTTGAATTTAGAGGAGGGATACCCGCATTTGCGTGAAGGGAAAGATGAAAACCTTTTGGAAAAAAACACCCTCATTATAGCCGACCGAGATTCGAACCTCGAACTCTCCGCCATCGGCAATCTAGTCTACTGCGAGAGTCTAACCTTAGACCATGTGGCCACTGAAGCGAGTGTCTATACCTATAAAATAACACTAATAATAATATGATTAAATGATAAAATTTTTATCATTTAATCATATTNCTCTTTGCCGCCGACATAGGCAGACAGACAGACAGACAGACAGACATACACATTCTTGGCTCGTATGAGCTACTCTCAATCACTGTAAGTGAATCACTGCCTGGAGGGAAAAAAATAGTGGAATAGAAGAGGTACAGAAATAAGAGGGATGAAAGGGGTTGAAGAAGGGGGTTAAAAAAATGAAAGGGTTATTATATGTGAAATGGTTTGGGTGTAAAGAGTTATTTGAGATAAATTCGTAATCAAAGAATAAGTTTCAAAGTAAGGTCGTAACAATTTTTTTTATTAGCATCGCGTCTTTCTACCCATTCTTGTTATACTGTACTAATTATTACAGTAATATGTTAGGGATGAGAAAGGTTGAATTTAGAGGAGGGATACCCGCATTTGCGTGAAGGGAAAGATGAAAACCTTTTGGAAAAAAACACCCTCATTATAGCCGACCGAGATTCGAACCTCGAACTCTCCGCCATCGGCAATCTAGTCTACTGCGAGAGTCTAACCTTAGACCATGTGGCCACTGAAGCGAGTGTCTATACCTATAAAATAACACTAATAATAATATGATTAAATGATAAAATTTTTATCATTTAATCATATTATTATTAGTGTTATTTTATAGTGTTATTATTAGTGTTATTTTATAGTGTTATTATAGTGTTATTTTATAGTGTTATTATAGTGTTATTTTAAAGTCAGCATTGATAGCATTTAATGCTATCAATGCTGACTTTAAAAAAATATGCTTTTATTTTTTGAAATGCTCTTCCCATGAAAATTGTATTCTACAGTAGCCCCATGGCTTCTTTGGTGCTGACTGACAGTTCACAGCTGACTTCTGACAGTCAACAGTTAGGTATATACCTAAATTTTGACTGTCAGAAGTGACAGCTGATAAACACATGTTTTTGCAGATCATCTGGTTCGGCGTAGGGATATATAATTTGGTCTGGTAACTTTTCAAAGCTGTCACTCAGCACCAAAGAAGCCATGGGGCTACTGTACTAGCGGTACATACTGCCGAAGGGCTTAGATCCAAACATTTATTTTGGAAGTGAATAAAGGGACGCAGTCTCCGCCAACAACATATGTCAAAGAATTTGTTTAATATTATGGTGAAGATGTAAGGAACGCGGGAAAAAGCCAGTGTTTTTGCGGTTTTCTTAGCAGTTTTTTTTTTTTGCGAAAATAAATGAAATATTGCCTCAGTAGCAACGTTTGGTTTAATTTTCTTAACATGTTGATATCAACAGTTTTTGAATATATGTCATAGCGACATTATATGACAAACTTTTTAAATGAGGAGAAAAAGTTGTCATATTTCAGGACACCCCTTGACAGATATTCAACGACTGTTGAGGTCACCGCGTTAAGAAAATTCTAAAAGTTGCTACTGGAGCAATATTTTATTTATTTTTGACAAAGATATGTTTGGCCAAAAAACATTACAAAATCATTAGCCTTATCTCGCGTCCCCTTCCATCACACCTTAAATCTCTCTTGATACCATATATTTATTTTAAAAGATAATTAGTGCTGTAGGTGTTATTAGTTGCATAACACTTCAAGAAACTATTTATCTAGGCATTGCGTAGGAACATAATAATACTTTATAAATAATTCCTTTAGGAGGCGGGGAAATTGAAACCCCCAAAACTTCCCCCCTTGGGTACAGTCCTTCAAGAATTTAAGTTAATTTGTCTTGGTTTAGTTATTGTAAGTGGATCCACGTACTATCGATAATATTTATTATCTTTCCCTATTCAACCCCCTCAGTGGCAAATTTATATTTTGGCCACCCAGGGGCTACATAGATCTTACCGCCTCCCTCCCGGAACCGCACCCCCTCAGATCCCCATCCTGTGTAAAATATAGACTGAACACAATTCAGAGAAGTCGTATATGGAATGAAACTGATAAGGGACTTATTATGTAATATAGCCCTGCATGTAGTCTATTATTACCCTTGGTTCCGACTGTAATGATCACTAAAAAAACTCTTCAATGGCTGGCTTTTATTGAAATAGAAGTAGAGTACGTGTTTATAAAAAAGTTTTATTTATAAAGTAACAAAAATATGGATAATATTACATTTTTCAATATCGACAGTTTTTTTTTACAAAATTTGCCACCCTGAGTTATAGCCTCCTGAACCTTCCTGTAAATCCAGCACTGACCCCCCAGCCCCCACCTCGTTTCCTTCCGACAAATTCAGCGCCAGCTAGCCACAATAGATGGTCAGCTACTCTGACAAATACACTCTCGACGACTCTCTGGCGATGATTGTAATTGGATTCCCTCCCTGGAGGGATCTTCATTCTCTATGTACACACCCACACACACACACACATACACACCCACACACACGACTATATTGACCCTATCGCAACACAAACATATCAAGAAATACCATGATGGACCTTCGCACAAGACAAACACATCTTCTTAGAGCTCTCCGCCGACTTAGGATGGCTCTTGGAGATATTTCGCGGCTCCCGGGCAAATATCAATATCGTTACTACCCCCTTATCTCCCTCCCTGCTCCCATTTTCCAAGTAGGACTTGCAACTTGTGTAAGGAAGTTGAACTAGCCTTAAGGATGTTGCCTACCTGTGACGTCATGACCAGTCAAGATAGGATTGCCCATGTTGAATAACTTACGTTTTATTCAGCGAGTTTTTTATACATGTCATTTGAACAGAAACCATAAATTCTTAATTATTTCTAAAAATAGTCCTACAGTGTTACAAAATTATTATTTTTATTTTAAAGTAGGTTTTTTTGGTAAACGTATATTTTTTTTATAAATATTGCACAATTTAGGCTATTTGGATTGGTCATGAAAATGGCCTGTAGGAGTCTTCCTGCCAGGATGTAGATTAAACAAGTTCGTGGTAGCATATCTCTCTATCTAAGATAGGAAACAAGAAAAAGGTAATTTTAAAACTAAAGTCAATATTTTAAAGATGCAAATAATAATAATAGTGTGTGTTTAAATTCGTCAGAAGAAGAGAGGAAGTGTTATCAGTAGATAAACAAGAGGCCTCGAAGGGTGAACTCATTTCCTTCCCTTTCTTTCTATTTCGGACATTAGTGGATAAGGGTGATAGTGTTTATACTGCTGAGGTGCGTCGAGTCAAGATGCAACCCGCTTCGCAAAATAGCTTCGAATTCTCCAAGTAGGCAACATCATTAACATTGTTTCTCATACTCTCTCTAGAGGCCACCAAATCCCAAGCCAACGTAGCCCTGTCAAGTTGTTCATAAATAAATAAATAGGACACAAATGTCTGCTATGTGGTAAAGTATTGTGGTACTTCGCTTACACCCTGAAATCCTTCGCGTGTGCGTACCAAAGTTTGTTTTTTTGCAACTGTAAGATACTGTTCTTCTCACTTTGTTGCCGCTATATATCAGACAACCCGGCATTTTCATAACGTATATTGGCGTGGCTTATTTTTTAAAATTTATACATTCATATTATTATTTATAATTTCTATATTTATGTGTATTAAAAGTATGTGGAAAATATCTTATGCACAATCAGTAATGAATGGGTGCTGAAGGAGTGCGGTTTGAAAGGGAATCCATTAGTTAAATGTGAACGAAGCGTCTTAAGTTGGTTTGAGCATGTTATTATTATTAGCACCGCGTCTTACTACCCATTCGGGTTATACGAACTTACGCTAATGTGTAATGGTAGGGTGATTGTGAGACCACGGTGGAGGCCTGGCATTCCTCACATTTACAAGATGTCTTGTCAGAGGTGAAGGAAGGGTTTGGTGATCAGATAAATCTGTGCCGGGACCGAGGATTAAACCCCGGCCGCCAGCATAGACGTCTGACACCTTACCCCTAGACCACCAGGTCACCCGATCTATTTTGGGCATGTTGAGAGTATGAATGTGGATCTAGTGACGAAGCAAATATACGAAGGTAGAGTGTGTGGATCACCAGGAAGGAGTAGGCCATGTAAGACGTGGCTAAATGTTGTGGACGAATGTGTGAAAAAAGAGAAACATTAAGAGTTTTAAAAATAAAAGAGCATGTATGACTCTTGAGTATGGATGTTGTTGAAGCGAAGGGAGTCTGCGAGAATAGAGAATTGTGAAGGAAGATAGTGAGGATGTATTAAGTACGGAGTTGTTATTATTTTGAACTATATGCACAGTTTCTTGCCTGCACCCTAAGGAGATGGCGTGATTAGGTCTGTATGTAGGCCTATATGTACTCTAAACCTCGGAACTATGATTAAATCCAAACCCATTCAAAGGTAACCAGGCACAATGCGATTACATAACTTTAAGCAGCTTAGCCACCGCTATGGGTATAAGCTCAGTTGAAAAATAGTATAAAATACAACTCGGTATTTACTTTACTGTGATCATGTAATCATCCAATATTTCAACTCAAATATTTAGGTAGGGAAGATTTATTTTGTTCGTTATTTTAAACTAAGTAATCCCCCATGAGGTTTCTTAGGCCCAAACCTCTTTCTATTCCCTGAAAAAATTAGACTAAATATTGATACCCACTTCGGTGGGCGCATAGTCTAAGGCAGGGATAGGCACACTACGGCCCGCCGGTATGTTCAATCCGGTTCGCCGGATAAACAATTAAAATGTGCTGTGTTGAAAGGTAGGCTTTTTTTAAACAATATAAGACTGTATTTTTATGATACCATGTTAACATCCATGAAACTTTGGAAAGTGATTTTAAAAACTGATTCGGTGATGAGCATCTATCTATCTATCTTCTTTCTTGAGAATAGCCTTCTCACAGTCTAAACCAGATTACGAGAAAGTTCTGGAAGCTCATTCACAGTTTCACTCATGTCACGCCCCATCATATACATCTTCTTAACGAAATTAAAAAAAACAATTAAGCCACCAAATTATGTATGACTCTCTTGCGTTCTCATTGTATTTTAACATATTAATGTCAATCTATTATGTGAGATAATCATTTAAAAACTATTTTAAAAAATAAGAAAAATAAAAGTATTTGGACCACCATTATATACTTTTTAAACTATTCGGCCCTCCTTTAAGTAAGTTCACACATCCCTGGTCTAAGGTAGCCTTCTCGCAATAGAATAAACTGACAATGATGTGGAGATCGGGGTTTAAATCCAGGTCAGATATACTAAAGGTGGATGTTTCCAAATTAGTTTCCCCCTTTCCCTCCATGCAAATCTGGGTACACTTTCTCTAAATTCCATCTCTCTTATCCCTAATCCATTAGCGTAATTAGTACATAGGCGTATTGCCCAAACGAATAGTAAAATGCGATGCTAAAAATAAAATCATTGTTACGTTTTAAACTTTTCCTCAGGGTAACATGGCCGGAGGGCTAGACAAAAGGTTTGAGAAACTCTGGTCTGAGCCCGGATTGTGTCTAAAGTGAAATCCGAACCACTTGCACCCAGATTGATGAATCTTAAATCCCGTTAATCATTATTATTATTAGCACCGCGTCTTACTACCCATTCGGGTTATACGCACTTACGCTCATGTGTAATGGTAGAGTGGTTGCGAGATGAAATGGAGGACCTACAATTTAACGTGGAATCCGAACCACGGTGGAGACCTGGCATTCCCCACATTCACAAGCTGTCTTGTCAGAGGTGAAGGAAGGGTTTGGTAATAAGATAAATCTGTGCCGGGACCGAGGATTGAACCCCGGCCGCCAGCACAGAAGTCTGACACCTTACCCCTAGACCGCCAGGTTACCAATCCCGTTAACGATATGTGGATTCAACATAAGGTCCTTCAAGATCTCTGTGAGTGTTCAACCACGTCTTAGCGTTCTCGGCCAGGGCTTGGACCCGTATTTATAAATAAATTGTTTTGCCAATTTGCTTTAATTATTACATAGTTGACAAGGCTAGGCTAGTTACAGGGGCATAATGATTTAAAATACTTTTTTTTTACAGCTACCTACTTTAAATAAGTGCGTAGTTTGACACCTTAACTCAGTCGGTAGCGTGTCTGTCTACTACCAGGCTCGATTCCCGGCATGGTCAAAAAATTTATCATTGGTGAAATGTGGGCTTCCCCTTACATACTGAGATGAGCTAACTGCTGGGGGGCTGGATGTTGTGTCTGTTATAAATTTAAGTGTTTTTTTTAAAGTCTCCTGTGCTAATATAATCAGTCCATTCAGAATCTGCACATTAAATACCTCAAATAAATTAAATGAAAAAAAACTACATACGTCATGCGATCTGCGGCTTTTACTTTTGATAGCTATTGGCCAATTTTCATGGAAAGGTTCTTTTAGAAAAACTCTTAATTCCTGAAAGTAGATCTGGTAGCTTTACTAGCTGATTCAAAATAAGACTTTTCCTGAGATTTTTTTTAGCATCGCGTCTTACTACCCGTTTGGTTTATCAGCTTATGTACTAATTAGCCTAGTGGTTTTTAGGGATTAGAAAGGTTATATTTATAGGGCGTGAACCCGTATTTGCGTGGAGGGAGGGTTAAAAACCATTTAGGAAAAAACCACCCTCAGCACACCCGACCGAGATACGAACCTCGATCTTCCCGTCATTGGCTATCTAGTCTGATGCGAGTGTAGGGCCTTAGACCATGAGGCCACCGGAGTAGGACTGATAAAATTAAACCACAATACCTATAAAATAACACCAATAATAAAATAAAGTGTATCAATGTTGAAATGTTGACTAAAAACAATACTAACAGTTTTTTCTAAAGCATGCCTTGTACCAGAATCGTACTATACTGCACTGGATATCATATCTGAGGGAACTGCATGGTTACTATTGGAGAAACAGCGTTGTCATCCTATCTTTTCCGTGAGGTCAATCTCCCCTCAAATATAAGACAAGTCTTGCAACCCTGGTTAGTCAAGGTTGCCAGTAGCTCCTTTTCACCCCAGCACACCACCTTCAGATATAACTGAGAGCGAGGAGATTTGGCAACAGTTAACGTTTATTATTATTATTATTATTATTATTATTATTATTATTAGCACCGCGTCTTACTACCCGTTCGGGTTATACGCACTTACGCTAATGTTTAATGGTAGGGTGATTGTGAGATGAAATGAAGGACCTACAGTTTAACGTGGAATCCGTACCACGGTGGAGGCCTGGCATTCCCCACATTCACAAGATGTCTTGTCAGAGGTGAAGGAAGGGTTTGGTAATCAGAACAGTTAACTGAGAGAGAGCTAAGATAAAGCTTTTCTCCATAAGACCTTCAGTTTTCTCAGCATTTATATTGGGTATAGTACAGCGATTATTAACAGGGGAGTCGCGACCCCCTGTGGGGCCGTGAAAGTTTTTTTTTGGCGGGGGGGAACCCCGAAATAATAATTAAAAATATTATTTGCTTATTACTGAAATAAATGATCTTAAATGTTATGTTTTGGAAGAAATAATTCAATGATCGTAAGCATGTAATGGGGTTGGAGGGTAGGAGAGAGGAAGCACGTATAATAGAAATCACGGATAGTAGGCCTACAATTAATCCCCATCTGTTTACCATCCTATTAAAAAAAATTCTACCCTTTGTTTCTACTTATTTATGTGAAAAGGGTTTTTCCATAATGATAAATATTAAAACGAAGCAGCGAAATTGACTTAGGATTGACTCCTGCATCTAAATAGCATAAAGTAATACATTCGAAACAAGAGTAGACAAATTAGTGGAACGTGTTCGACAATAGAGGTCCGATTAAATTCATTTAGGTAAGTTAATTTCGTTTTTTTTTGTTATAATCAGTAAATAAAACCACTATTTTTGAATAAATCTTGATTATTAATGTATTAGTAAAAATTAAGAGGCCATGAAAAGAGAGGTTTCTTAAAAACCATTTTATTTTCCTGTCTATGCTAGATGTCACCTTGAATCACCACTCTATATCTATAGTTAACGGATAAAACAAATTAAGTGAACCGGTAATAATTTATAACCAATTAAATAAGGCACTGGATCCATTCTTTCACATTTACGGTCTAAGAACATATAATAGAAAAATAAAAAATAAAAAACTTCATCCGGAATAAAACTTAATTTCCTGACCTCCCTTTGAAAAATTTCTCAAATCCCCAGACGTTAAAATCTTCTTATTCTTTTCGGACGTATTTTCCCCAACTAACTTTGATTCATGGATCACTCCCACGCTCTCATATTGAACCTGTTCATTTGTGCAAGACAGGACTAACTCCATCTACAGTTAAGGCCCTTTAAACATGGGCAACTAATAGAAGCCAGACTTGTTTCTTTAGCAATAAAAAAAACACACATTCAAAATAGAGAATATTCTCTGACATTTAGCTGTAAAGTGATTTGATATCATGTATCTGATATATTTATGATATCAATAGATCAAGATGTCTGGCTAAATATCCAAAATGGTAGAACTTTGAGAGTTTTATTTTTAATTCTCTGCTGGTGTTAGTAATTACTATCACTGATAGGATAAGGTTGAATATATTTCGAAACTGCGTTATTATGTAAAGAAACCATTTAAATGGTCGGATGGTCTAAACTCTAAGGTGTCATTCTCGAAATACTATTATTATTATTATTAGCACCGCGTCTTACTACCCGTTCGGGTTATACGCACTTACACTAATGTGTAATGGTAGGGTGATTGTGAGATGAAATGGAGGACCTACAGTTTAACGTGGGATCCGAACCACGGTGGAGGCCTGGCATTCCCCACATTCACAAGATGTCTTGTCAGAGGTGAAGGAAGGGTTTGGTAATCAGANGTCAGAGGTGAAGGAAGGGTTTGGAAATCAGATAAATCTGTGCCGGGACCGAGGATTGACATTCTCGAAATAGACTTGGCTCCCGATTATGGGAGGTCTGGATTCGAATCCCAGTCAGGTGGATGTCCTGGGGGTGGGGGGTCTTTACTTCCTAAATGGTTTCCCATTCTTTCTCCACGCAAATTCGGATATATTTCCTTTAGATTCTACCTTCTTCACCCTTACTCCATTAGAGTTCATTTATATATATGCGTGTAACCTGCATGAGTGGTAAGACATGGTAGAAAAAAAAAGTTTGTAAATAATCTTTACCAGGGAAACCGATGGGAATCGAAGTCCAACTCTCCGAGTAAGATTCCGGTATGCTTACCACTTAATTATTCCCGTGAAATCCTTTACAATACACTATCGATATGAAGTACCGTGTAAACTCTGAAAGCACTGGATCCTGTCTTGCACTAAATTTGTTTTTAAGTTGTTTATTACGAACATCAAATTTACTAATGTCCCTAAGTTACTAGTGAGATGCAAGACATTTTTTATTTTCTTCGAATGAGGGGTAGACCACATACCCTGTAACTGTAAAACACTAATAAAAGAAATAAAGAGGTCTGCACTGAAGTTAAGTTGCACTTAGGTCTAAGGAATGATTTTGGTAAGAAGACTTCTTTAAAAAATGGGGTGACCTGGTGGTCTAGGGGTAAGGTGTCAGACTTCTATGCTGACGGCCGGGGTTCAATCCTCGGTCCCGGCAAAGATTTATTTGATTACCAAACCCTTCCTTCACCTCTGACAAGACATCTTGTGAATGTGGGGAATGCCAGGNTCTGACAAGACCTCTTGTGAATGTGAGGAATGCCAGGTCTCCACCGTGGTTCGGATTCCACGTTAAACTTTAGGTCCTTCATTTCATCTCACAATCACCCTATCATTACACATTAGCGTAAGTGCGTATAACCCGAACGGGTAGTAAGACGCGGTGCTAATAATTTAAAAAATGCTAACAATTTTTTTTGTGGTCAACAATTCTAACATTTTAATATATAGTTAGTATCATTTTATATTATTATTAATATATTTCAAAAGTGAAGGATGAAGATCACATGATTTGACGTATAAATACATGAAAGTAGATCTGGTAACTTTCAAAGCGGTCATATAAAAGCTCTTCCTATGAAAATTGTACTGTGACATAGTAGTAATGAAAACAACCTTAACTCAAAAAAGTAGAATAGGTATGTTTTACATATAGCCCCGCATCATATTTTACTCTTTGATCCGTCTTCCGTAGAGAACACGGCAATTTATTTTTCATCTTGATCTATGTAATATTTCTCTTTTATATATGTAAAAAAGGCCCCTCTCAAATGAGGATATTTTTTCTAAGCTAAGCTTTTGAGTAACTTTTTTTTTTGTCCGCAGAATTGCAGTCACAAACAGGCCATTTGTATTGACCCGTTTGTTTATTTGAATATATATCTGGCACTTGGTGTCAGTTGCTTGCTGTTGCTGTGGCCCAGTGCAACACGGGGCTATGTCCTATTGTGAATCTTAGTGTATAGTTCTATAAGCTTGTGTACCCGTTTTGACCCACAATATAACAAAAAATACCCTTTACAGTTCTTCATAAGAAAAATAAGGAATCTATCATCTTCTAAAGGATAAAGAGTCGTTCTAAATTTTAATAAAGCCCGAAGGGGAAACTAAACAAAGATATAGGGAAAGAAAGGTGCACTTTAAGTTAGTGGTGGGTGACCTGGGGGTCTAAGGGTAAGGTGTCGGACTTCTGTGTTGGGGGTCCAGAGTTCAATCCTCGGTCCCGGCACAGATTTATCTGATTACCAAACCCTTCTTTCACCTTTGACAAGACGTGTATTAACAATAACTTGTGAATGTGTGGAATGCCAGGCCTCCACCGTGGTTCGGATTCCACGTTGAACTGTAGGTCCTCCATTTCATCTCACAACCATTACACATTAGCGTAAGTGCGTATAATCAGAATGGATAGTAAGACGTGGTGCTAATAATAATAATAATAATAATAATAATAATAATAATAATAATAATAATAATAATAAAAATAAAAATAAAAATTTAACCCGCCTCGGCGGCGTAGTTGGCTAACGCGCTAGTCCTGTTATACTCGACTGTCGAGAACGTGGAGATGAGGTTCGAATCTCGGTCGGGTGAACTGGGGGTGGTTTTCCACTCTCCCTGCACGTAAATGCGGGTTAACTTCCTCTAAATTCAGCCTTCCCAATTCTTAACCCTGTAGCGTAAGTAGTACTTAAACGTACAACCCGAACGGGTAGTAAGACGTAGTGCTAAATAAATTAAAAAAATTAGTGTAAGTATGATTTACACAAATGTAGGAAACTACCTTCTGTTCGCCCGACCTAGGCTCGAGATTCAAGTTTAGTTTAAGGTATAAAATAGAATACATGAAAAAAAATGCGTTGAAAATAAGCTGTTGAAGTCAAGTGAAATTGATTGTATCAAATAAAACCAGATTTGGCCTTAAAATATTTTAATTCCTATGTTTTGTAATTTTGTTTTGTTAGTGTTTAGTTAGTTTGTATAGTGTATATAAATGCTCTCTCAGCTTCAAAACTACTATCAATAGAGTTACTTCAAAACAAATTTGTATGATATAGTTGGATCTGAATGAATGTGATGTTATATGCACACAGTATAAAGTCTTGTTAAATCCTTATATAAATAACTAGATTACCCACATCGATGGTTACGTAGTCTAAGGAGTCAAGCTGGTTTGGTCTGGCTTTCCAGGGAGATCGATTATTTTATCCTGGTTGGGTTTACCCAGGCTTCTTTCGTCGGAATGTCTCCACCATTCTCCCTCCACCTAAAATGTGGGTGCATTTCCTTTGTAATTCTACCTTTATGATCCATACGCCATTAGTGTAGTTAACTGAGGATTTTTTTTTNTTTTTTGGGGGGGGGGGGAATTAGGTGGTCGTGGAGTAGTTAATACGGGGTGCAAAAAAAACCCAGTAAATACCTAAGTACTTATACATTCCTATTTTAATTGGAAGGGCACTAAAGAATATAAAAACTTTTTTCGGTCAGAATAGGTAGTTCTGCCCGTCTCAGTGGTTACGAGGTCAAACGCGCTACTCTCGCAATAAATTAAACTGACGATGATGGGGATATCGAGGTTCGAATCTCGGTTGGGTGTACTGAGTTGTTCCTAAATGTTTTTCCCATCCTGCCTCCGCGCAAATGCGGGTACACTTCCTCTAAATAGATATTTCCTCATATCTAAAACCCTTAGCGTAGTCAGTACATAAGCGTATAGCCCGAACGGGAAGTAACACATGATATTATTATTATTATTAGAACCGCGTCTTACTGCCTGCTTTGGTTATACGCACTTACACTAATGTGTAATGGTAGGGGTGATTGTCAGATGAAATGGAGGGCCTACAGTTTAACGTGGGATCCGAACCACGGTGGAGGCCTGGCATTCCCCACGTTCACAAGTTATGATTAATACACGTCTTGTCAGAGGTGAAGGAAGGGTTTGGTAATCAGATAAATCTATGCCGGGACCGAGGATTGAACCCCGGACCCCAA
>CABFOW010001508.1:13222-109427 GCA_902141385.1 Timema californicum
CTCCCCCCCCCACACACACCTTATCCATTTACAAGTAGAGCTATTTTAAAAAATCTAAATGAATCTGTTTCCCAATATTAAGCATTCGGGCAGACACTTTGATACAAGATCAGTTGTTTTAGCAGGTGAGCAAACTAAGTGTGTATAATGTAGCATGGTGTTGGTTAGGTGGGGATGAGTCCAGTCCGGACGACGAAGAGTCGACACTCAAGTGCACCGCTCCTGCCTGGTCAGGCTCAGAGTCTGCTCACGGGAGCTCATCTTCCGAACTCTCCTCCTCTGAGGATGAGGGAGGCAAACACCACAGGCGCCACAACGAAGGTGTGAATCTTATATCATCACACGAGTTCCCATCAAGCAGTTGTGAAACTTTGCTTTCATCATTTTAGTTGTGGGATAAATAGTTTCATTTTAAATAGTAGTTTATTTTTCTGCAGTTTAGTCCATACTGGGGAACCTTTGATGTTGGAAGTAACCTATTATTTTCTATTTTGTTGGGCACGGGGCGACAGACCTGACGACAACAGGCTGTGAGGAAGATTTCCAGTGGATTCGCAGCTCTTCCCACATGGATACAGAAAAACAACCAATCCTAGATGCAGAGGCGGAGATCATCTCTCAAGAAAAACAACCATCTCATACGTCTTCTAAAATCCCAAATATCTCTTCAAATGAAGACCAAGACAAAATTAATCTTTTTGAAAACCACGAGTTTGAACCCCAAGTGATGTCTTCACCTTTGGATGTCATCTCGAAAGTTTTTTCACATAGAGAAGAGATTCGGCCCTCCAAGTCTCCCAACCCGTTTAGCTCCGAGAGCAATATGTATTCTGATGACAAAAGCAACTTGCTTCTATCATACGAAGATCACAGAAGTAGTCCATTCAACATATCATTGCAAAGACCTCCTAGGGGGGACACACACATTAAAGTACCTCACCAAGGTCACGACAAGTCCGGAAGCTTGGACCGGAGAAGGCGTCACAATGGGAACCGGGTGAATAGGGACCAAAAATCTAAGTCAACTATTCTGACAAACTCTCCACGCTATCGCTCTCCATCGAGACAGGCCTTGTCAGACTGTCACTACAACTCACCCCCTTCATGTTGCGGTGACTCTGCCAAGGTTCATTATGGTGGTAATAGTAGGTGCTGCAGCCACGAGTGCTACAGTCATAACTCGCCGCATGACAGCGAACACTACCACTGTGGGTGCGGGTCTCGGGAGGACTGTGTGGTGCCGTTCGACACTTGTGAGACTTCTGACCAGTTCCATCGTCATCACTATGGTAGTGCAAACAGGTTGGATGCACACAGACACCCTCATGTGTGTGGAAGTCATCAGGACTTGATGTACTTGAGTGACAGTGGGGGTGACTTGAGTCACTGCTGTAGTTTCCGCAGTCTGCCACTCTGTCGCCACTGTTCCAGTGAGCAACAGCTCTGCAGATGGAGGCAAATATCCAAGGTTAGCGTATTCGTATAAAGCATGCACTCAACTATGGAAAATTGTTTTAAATTTACTGTTTATTAAACTCGGTAATTTATTGGGTTATAACTTTTAAAACCAAGAGCATTCTAAATGCTTTTTGTTTGAGTTGCATATGTTTGAAATATGAATTACAAAAACCTTATTTGAGACTATTTAAAATTGTACTCTTGTAAAGATCATCAGAAACACATCTTTGATTATTTTTTTTCTAAAAAAATAAAGTAAAAAGATTTGACATTGTTTTGATTGTACTTTTCATAATTTTTATACAATAATTTTCAACATTTTAAGATAATGTGTTGTTGAAGTGGAATTTTTAATTCACATCTTTTTATAATTCTATTTGGGCCACATTACATTTTTATCAAAACAAATAACTATTTAACCTTGATATTGTTAAAAAAGAACCACTAAGCTTATATATATTTTCCTACTTACAATAGAATGTTTGTTAAAACTTAATAAACCACTTCTGTTACAATTTCTATCCATTCAATATTATTTATATACATACACACACACAACCTTAGTTGCATCTTCAGCTTACATAGCATTAGAAAGATTATGAGAAGATGATTTATTTTACTTTAATAAATAAGTTTTGCAAAAGAATTTGAATCTTAGACTTTGTAAGCGGCCCATCCATGTAAGAGTTTACTCACATTGTCTGCAATGTGAACACAAGGGCCTGGCTCGTATCTTCCACACATGTGTTTGCCACAAGCGAGCTAGTGGCGAGCCGAGCCCCACTCACATACAAGTGTAGGTAATTGAAAACTGAACCAGACTCATACGTGGATGGACCCCTTAACCTGTAATACATCTTGAGTCTGACTAGGTTTATTTTGTATAAAAAATTACCATAATAACAGAAACATTCTTAAATAATATTCTGTGGATTTGAAGTAGATGAACTACAAACTAAAATACATATTTTCTCAACGAATTCAGCTAAATATTGAGCTGGTGTACCCAATTATTTATCAGGAGGGCTATTCATTTTCTTGTAGGTTGTTGGAACTACAGTGAGTTCACATTAAATTTGTCATTTTATAATGGCTGAAAGGTTACTCAAACTATTTTTTATCCATCCGATATCCATTTCTTAGATGTTTTATCACCTTGGACAATGGAAGACAATTTGCATTGCTTGCAATAGTGCCAAAACATACAAGTTGTGAGACATATGGAAATAGAAGTCTCTTTAGTAGCATTTCACTTGCCAGAATAGCCCAATGCTAACATTAACAGAATATAAGAGGAAACAAGGCATGCATGTGTACGTATGATAGCTCATCGGTAAAATACCGGCATGTACGATACAAAGTCTCTTTATAACAGTTTACATAAAACATTTACCGTATTATTAATTGCAATTTATATCAAGCTTTTTATTTTAGTAATGAAGCAAACAATCCTAACATGTGCATGCTTGGTCATTAAATGTGTGTGACTTTAATTTGTGCGTGCTTGGCTGTGTGAAGCTTTGAAATGTTTAAAGTTGAAGGTCATATTTCTTTCACTTCAACTTCGACACCTGCAATTACCTTCTCATCTTTAAAACATTTTGAAAGAAGAAGAAAACTTATACCATGAACATATTTTAAATATCTTGCTAAATATTATATATTTCAATATATATTTAGTAATTTCTATAATAGCCACTGAAGAGTATTTAAACACCGACTAGTGATTAAGGTAATTTGACAATAAATACTGTATTGCACAATTTTATCAAATGTATAAACTACAAATCATTACAGTTCATTAGTTATAAGAGGTAAAAATTGCTAATTTATGCTTTTTACATACCATTGTCAAGGTGAAGTAGTAAATGTATGAAGCTGAAATTCAGTATAACTAAATATTAATATGTGGCGTACAGAATGAAATATTTATAATATTATGATTATATAATTATTATAATTATTACATGAATACAATATATTGTATTCTTTTTATTGATATTTAACCTCTGACAAGACATCTTGTGAATGTGAGGAATGCCATGCCTCCACCGTGGTTCGGATTCCTCGTTAAACTGTAGGTCCTCCATTTCATATCACAATCACCCTACCATTACACATTAGCGTAAGTGCGTATAACCCGACCGGGTTGTAAGACGCGGTGCTGATAATAATAATAATTATTGATATTATAAATATTTCATTCTGTATTTATAATATTATATAACTGTTATAAATATTATATTAATATAATACATATTCTATTTTGTACAACTCATGAATCTCTAGTTATACTAAATTTCAGCCCCATACATTATACACTTTGCCTTTACAATAGTATGCAAAAAGCATAAAATAACAAGTTTGACCTCTCGTAACTTGTGAACTGTAATGATCGGAAATATTTTAATCATATTTGTATAGATGCCCAAGTTATGTGACAGCAGCATAAACCTTATCTTCGACTGTGTTTTGCCTTTAAAAAGTGATCTTCTCACTCCTCCAATGAACACATGACAATATTTTGTGCCTCTGAATGGTTTCCTTCCTCCTGTTAAACATTGGTGCAGATCCTGTTAGTTACTGTCTTTATCCGTTCTCTTCAGTATTAAACCACTATTAACGTTGTGCTGAGGATATAAGTAACAATCAAGAGGCAAGTTAGGACCCTCCTTTGTAGGCGAGCTATCAAAGAAAACAAATTTTGAAAGAAAAAAAAACTATTTAATGTGTGAAATAGGTTTTAATATATCGAAAACAACTAGAACTGTTCAATAAAGGTTTCTTGGTATTTTTCAAAAATTCAGTTTTGTAGAAAAATGTATGCTAGAAAATAAACATATTTTCATCTGTACCAATGACATTTACACATTGAATAATTGATATTGTCAAAGAATAGTCTCATCACTTATATCATTACAATGTTCAAATTATTTTCTTTGTATACATTTTTAATCTGATGGTCTACATGTTATTCATTTAGTTATAAAATTAGTAATGAGCTATCAAATCCAAAATCTAATAAAGACTAAGCAATTAAAAATATGTATTTGATAAAACTTATGATTAAATAATTTGATCATATTGTTCATTATTTAATACAATAGATGAATAAATAGCATAGGCATGATTGAAGAAATCTTAAAAATATTTTTTCTATACAATTTATAACCCTACTACATTTGTTGCTGTCGAACAGGGGTCAGACGGGTAAAGTGAATGATGTGTAGCAAAAATAAACTAACAAAACTTATGTAGACAAACATCTATAATATGAAAGATTAAATTTTAAATTCAAAATTGAAAAAAAATACAATTAACTATTTCTTTCTAAATATGTAGAACTTTTGATTCAAAACTGGACACCTGACACTTTTGTTGTTGTCAATAGATCATTTATTTTTTTAGGTGTTGTTATTTAACCAGGGGTCACCAACCTGGCGGGCGCATGGCATTCGTCGGCCTTTTTTCATGTGCCCACCAAGATATTCATACTGAAATTTATTTTCCTTTAGAAATAAAAAAAAATAAACAAAATGTATCGACATATTTCCATACTTGTAAAGAATTGCAAGAAACTGTTGTTTTGATAGAAAATTATATGGTGGACATGTAGAAAATTTGGGAGATGTGTTCAATCAAAGGTGTGGACAATTTATTGAAATTGAGCTAATTGCATATTTAAAAAAAAAATCCATTTAATATCGTGGATATCAGTATAATTGCCAAATATATTAATAAACTGTACGAAACAAATGTTAAAGAATTGGAATCAGAGATTTCTGAACTACAGAACAACTTATCCTTCAAGGCTTGCCACACAGGCAAACATTTCTAGAAACTAGTAGAGCACACAAAATGTCTATTGAGTATAATCCTTGCGGTGAAGATTAAATAAAAATTTTCATAATCTTTTCTGGGCAAATAAGCTTTCTTTAGGAAGTGAAGATTATGAAAAATTAATATATATCAGTTTCAGATTTAAATCTAAAGAAATTCACTTTCAAATTATGATTTAATATTTCTTTTTAAAACAATGAAATGCAGTTTCAACCATCACATTAAAAATCACATATTGAATTACTTTTTTTTTCTGAATGTTTCATTAATAATATTTTCTTTGTAAGATTTTTTAGATTAATCTATCTATAGGTGAAAATATATATGTACACACCTGCTAAAAATTTAAGAAATTGGGAATATATGTGCCCCTAGTAACATGAAGGTTGGTGGCCACTGCTATTAACTAATCCATTTTTTTAAACACTGTGCGAGCCAAACTAAACAAATCTCTGAACCATGGACCACATTCCACCTGCTCTAAGAACAATGTTATAAATAACACAAACTTTTCCTGTTAAAAATAAAGAATTAACATCTACTGCATAATATGATCACATAGTATTTTAAAATTATTAGGAATATCTACAGTAAAAATACACTGGGAAGCTGGGCTTGGACACTACAACATAATTAATTATTTTCATTTAAATTATATTAATTGCATTATTACCATTAATACTATTGGTCATACATGACAGCTGGTAATTATATGATTTACTGTATGAATATATTCAATTAGTTTAAGTAAGTGTCAAGTCTCTCAGCGTTGTTTGTCCATAGCGTGTACTGCATTTTTTAAAATTAAAATTCACTTTTGCCATCCTGTTCCTATAGGATATAAATTTAACATAAACCATTGATAGCAGCACACAACAAGGTTGGTAAGGTACTAAAATGCTTAATTCCCTGTATTTCTAAAGTTTTATTTGTTTTCCGAGTGTATTTCAAAGCAGGACGACATATATGATCATTCACTATAAATACAATATGTTTGACAACAATATTTGACTCAGCGGTAGCGAGCATCATGAATAGTTCCTTAGGGAAGACGATTTTTTTTATTAAAGTTTGGGTGTTTGTTTATGTGTCGCAGCCCCCGGGAGAGTTGGAGGAGCGTCTCAAGCGTCTCGAGTCGGATAAAGACTCGCTCCAACTGCAAGTGACGGTCTTGAACCAGCAGATTGAGGCTCAGTCTGACAAGATAGCTGACCTGGAGAAGATGCTGGATGAGAAGAAACAACAGCTGGGCAGCACTGAGGAGGTTCTGCAGAGGGTGAGAGATTGCAACAAAATAGCTGCCAACACAACAATATAACAACTCTTATGATTTGATTGCTTTATGAGTTCTTAAACCTTATGTGAAACTTCAACATTTTCATCTCTAATTTGAATTTTATCAACATTCATATTGAAGTCAAAATTTTGAATCTTAATCTATGAAAGATTTAGACATTCTATCGTCTGAGCAAATCATTGAAATATGATGTTCAATAGAAGAGCAATCAATATACATAGCGTTTGGTCAAAACATATATATTTTTTGCCAAATCTATTTTATTTATGAACAACTTTTCAATATTTGTATTTTTATTTCAACTTTTTAGTTTTATAATGTTAGATTTATTTTATGTTTATCAATTTATCTGAGTGTTATCTTATTTTGTGTTCTGTCTTTTTCATTTCTGAGCACTAGGTCTAATGTTTTTCAAAAATATTTGTTTAGATTTATAAGAGCTATTAAAACAAAACTATAACATAGACTATTGGGTATTTTATATACATTTGTCAGGAGTTGCTGTCAAGGTCATCACTGGAGACTCAGAAGCTGGAACTTTTGTCTGCCTTGTCTGATCTGAAGTTGCAACAAGCCACAGTAGAGCGCGAGAACCTGGAACTGCGTGAGAAACTGGGGGATGAAAGGAGAAGGAACAAGCCCCCCGCGGGACCCCGGGCGGCTCTGCTGGCCACCTCCACACCCAACAACAGTCATATAACAGCTCAGGTACATTTCATTGCAAGTAATTTAGTTTAACGAACTGAGAGGGTAGTGCGACTGAACATGACCAGGAAAACCTGTTGTTTTGATCCCGATTGTACTTTAAACATCCCTCCCTAGGATTAGATAGGCATCTAATAATTTTATTCTACGCTCTTCTTACAACCCTACTAGACCAAGTCATTTTATATGTTTGTGCTTAAAATATGTAAATATTACTCGCTTCATTGGCTGAATGGTATAAGGTGTCACTTTATCGTTAGATTGATCTGCTTATGACGGGGAGATTGAGATTCAAATCCCTGTTGGGTCTACTGAGGCTGGCTTTTCCTAAATGGTTTCTCACTCCCCTTCCACACAAATGTGTGTAAAGTCTGTTCATGATAAATTTTTACCTGGATGACAGTTTGAAAATCATATGTTTAGGATTTGGGTTGCCAACACTTGTAAAAGATCACTGTTTTGTTACAAATGTTAAATTTTTTAATGACCTATTATATTTTACATTTAAAATAATGTAAACTTAAGTTTTCTCATACTATTTCATTACTTTTAATCATTTCTTTCTATCCAACTCGAAACAATATTTTAAACATAATTAAAAATACTTATTCTTAGTTTTGGAATGTTATCTATGATGTGTAATATAGTGTAATATATATATATATATAATTTTTTGATTATTTTTCATATTTTGAAATACTTAACTGAATAAAATATGTTTATCCACTGCATGGGTGCATCATTGTAAAGAACTTGTTTCTGTCATTTTCAACCACACGGTTTAAATTTGTTGTTCGCCATTTTGAAGCTATTTTCGTTAGACCTCTTGTGTAAGTGGTGTGAATAATAATTTTCTTAGGGGGAATAAAACGATAAATAAGCTTTTCTTTCTGACCTCAAATAAATATATAAATAAAATTGTCCTAAATTACTGTGGTTAACTATCACGTTCATATATTATCATCTGTTTTCATTACAGTTGTCTAAAGTGATAATGTCAGCTGTTGGCGTATGGATATATTAGGGACTGTTTCTATTAAGTTTTTGAGCTGTCATCCAAGTAAACTAAAGTCGTGAATGAATGATTACCGCCTAAATGATTCCTTCCTCATCACTACTCCATTAGAATAAGCTAATCATCATATGTGTATAGCCTGAACAGGTATTAAGACACCTATTAAATTAGTGTAATTAATATATATGCATATAAACTTAACAATTAGTGAGAAACAGTGAAAAACCCAACATATAAAAACAACTTAACACTCATATAATACTGCCCATATAATCATCATGATCATTCAATGTCTCCAGCATGTGGCCGAGTCAGTCTAGTAAAATGCCTCTATCTTCCACTATCCTTTCATCTTTATATACTCCTACTATTCTCTTCTCACTGGCACACTTGCAGTTATCCGCTCCTCCTGTCTCTTTCTTGGTCTCCCTTGTGGTATTTTTCCTTCATACTTCATCTCCATCATTCTCTTTGATATTCTTTTTTTAGTTATTTCGTAGTTATATTTAGTAAGGAGTGTTATAAGGATGATAGACTACCTTCGCCAGATAATAAAGATTTTTTTTAACTCATACTTTATTATTAATTCACTTTCATTAACTACAAAATCATAATTAATACATTTTCACATATAATTATCTCCATGCATTATAACTTTTACTGGTCAATTCATACAATATGTTTTCAATGTCAATCAAACCATCTGTTACATAAAATTTAAATGCCAGTTTATACTCTATAACCAATTAACAAGTCATTCAAACAATTCATGTTATTTATTCTCTTGTATGAAACCACATTGTTACTAAATAGTGTCATTTAAACTTTTCATACATTGGTTTTAATTTGTCATTTGTTATAATTTTTGATACTCTATAATAACGATCACAACTTCATCTATTTCATCTATGACTTAATGTATTGTACTCATATTATTGGAATTTTGACTAGGATTATTAGAAATTGTTTTGTTATTTCACTACTTGTTGCGGCAGTTATTCCCTAAACAAGTTTTTTTTCTCTTTATTAACCATATACATTTTATATTCTGAAAATTGAAATCTGGATACGAGAATCGAACCCGGGACCTTTGGATTAGTACACCAATGCTCTAACCACTGAGCTATCCAGGAGTCGTCTCATGCCCAAGGTCATTCTTAACTCATATTTTAAGGCAGAGTCTATGATGTAGTTGCGGAAATCGTCAGCTACAAATGTGTGATTTTATGAGATCACGAGCTATCAGATAACACAGACAGCTTCGTCTCGGTAATTAGCTTAATGTTGCCACTTGTACAATTATTATGCTTGTAAGGGATATCATATTTAAGAATCAAATAGCCAAAGCTATTTTTTATGCTTTTAGTGAGGATTACTCCAGCTAGATATCATATTCTGAAAATTGAAAAATGACACCTGAACACGGGAATCAAACCCGGGACCTTTGGCTTAGTACGTCAATGCTCTAACCACTGAGCTGTCCAGGAATCATCTCGTGCCGTGTCCAGGTGTCATTTTTCACTTTTCAGAATATGATATCTAGATGGAGTAATCCTCACTAAAAGCATAAATAATAGCTTTGGCTATTTGATTCTCATAAACATTTTAAATTAAACTAAATATTTCTTAACTTTATATTAATTTCTTTTTCATACTTGTTACATGCCCATACCATCCCAGTCTTGACTCCTCATGTACACCCTGTACCCCCACTCCTTCCTTGTCAATTTAATTCCTAACACATTAGTGTAATTAGTACCTAAGCATATAACCCAAATAGGTAGTAAGACGCGGAGCTAAGTATTATTCGTTGCTAATCCTGTCAACACATACAATCTTAGCAACATAACCTTTTTTTAAATTAAATTAATATCCACCCAATTAAATATTACCAACTTTTTGGGATCTGCTCATTACATTCACTTTTGTTGTTTTATGTTGTCAGCTATTAGGTGGGTCCCCTTCTCCGAGCCCTGTATCATCACACTCAGATGGCAGTCCTCGAAGATTGGGTCATCATCCCAACAACCCGGAAGACTTCAAGGATATCCCACCTCCTCGTGTAGGTGACATTCATAACATTATCTAGTAGGGATGTCAATCTTAATTTAGAGGTGTGCAAAGACCACTTTTTAAATGCACAGCAAAGCCAAGTCGAAGATAGGGTTTATGTTGACATAGCAGTACCTCAAGCTTTCAAACTGTCCATACTTGTATCTAGGTAAAGGGAAAGACTTAGAGAAAAAAAAAAGCAAAGAAAAAAAAAAAGCAAAGCACAGGATAATATTTTATGATGACATATAAATTTATCTATGCTTAAATTGTAGATGATTAATCACTATTCTGTGTTAAAATACTGTTTACTAGCTGTTATAAAAATGGTCATATTGTCACCCTCCAGACGTAGGGGGAGATCTAACTTTTGACGAAATTTCAGTAGAGGTAAAAGACTATTTACACTCACAATTATCTGTTAATTTATCAAAGACACATGAGTCTCGTGTTAAAATTTTGTAGTTGTTGCATGAATGTTGTATCAACATAATCATCTTGGATTTGTTTAATTTTTTATGTTTCTTGGTAAGATTTTTTTTTTCTAATGTAGATACACCTCTTTGTGTGATTTAATATAGCGCTCAGCCCAAACACTCATAGAGTTACACCCATAGTTCTACATAAACTATAAAATGTTTC
This sequence comes from Timema californicum, assembly GCA_902141385.1. Classification (NCBI taxonomy): domain Eukaryota; kingdom Metazoa; phylum Arthropoda; class Insecta; order Phasmatodea; family Timematidae; genus Timema; species Timema californicum. The sequence goes on from CABFOW010001508.1 coordinate 24,232, forward strand.
CCGTGACAGTGTTGGATGGATTTTTATATTTAATAACATTGTTTAAAAAGTAAAGAATACAAAATGTATGATATAGACTAGAACATTGACACAAGACACTGCGAGATAGTAATCTGACCCTTCTATAGGCTGTGGTCTACAAGACACTGCGAGCTAGTAATATGACCCTTCTATAGGCTGTGGTCTACAAGACACTGCGAGCTAGTAATATGTGCCTTCTATAGGCTGTGGTCCACAAGACACTGCAAGCTAGTAATCTGACCCTTCTTTAGGCTGTGGTCCACAAGACATTGCGAGCTAGTAATATGAGCCTTCTATAGGCTGTGGTCCACAAGACACTGCAAGCTAGTAATCTGACCCTTCTATAGGCTGTGGTCCACAAGACACTGCAAGCTAGTAATATGAGCCTTCTATAGGCTGTGGTCCACAAGACACTGCAAGCTAGTAATCTGACCCTTCTATAGGCTGTGGTCCACAAGACACTGCGAGCTAGTAATATGAGCCTTCTATAGGCTGTGGTCCACAAGACACTGCAAGCTAGTAATCTGACCCTTCTATAGGCTGTGGTCCACAAGACACTGCGAGCTAGTAATATGAGCCTTCTATAGGCTGTGGTCCACAAGACACTGCAAGCTAGTAATCTGACCCTTCTATAGGCTGTGGTCCACAAGACACTGCGAGCTAGTAATATGAGCCTTCTATAGGCTGTGGTCCACAAGACACTGCAAGCTAGTAATCTGACCCTTCTATAGGCTGTGGTCCACAAGACACTGCGAGCTAGTAATATGAGCCTTCTATAGGCTGTGGTCCACAAGACACTGCAAGCTAGTAATCTGACCCTTCTATAGGCTGTGGTCCACAAGACACTGCGAGCTAGTAATATGAGCCTTCTATAGGCTGTGGTCCACAAGACACTGCAAGCTAGTAATCTGACCCTTCTATAGGCTGTGGTCCACAAGACACTGCGAGCTAGTAATATGAGCCTTCTATAGGCTGTGGTCCACAAGACACTGCAAGCTAGTAATCTGACCCTTCTATAGGCTGTGGTCCACAAGACATTGCGAGCTAGTAATATGACCCTTCTATAGGCTGTGGTCCACAAGACATTGCGAGCTAGTAATATGACCCTACTATAGGCTGTGGTCCACAAGACAATGCAAGCTAGTAATCTGACCCTTCTATAGGCTGTGGTCCACAAGACATTTAGAGCTAATAATATGACCCTTCTATAGGCTGTGGTCCAAAACACACTGTGAGCTAGTTATCTGACCCTTCTATAGGCTGTGGTCCAAAACATACTGCGAGCTAGTATAATGACCCTTCTATAGGCTGTGGTCCATAACACACTGCGAGTTAGTAATCTAACCCTTCTATAGGCTGTGGTCCACAACACACTGTGAGCTAGTTATCTGACCCTTCTATAGGCTGTGGTCCAAAACACACTGTGAGCTAGTTATCTGACCCTTCTATAGGCTGTGGTCCAAAACACACTGTGAGCTAGTAATATGACCCTTCTTTAGGCTGTGGTCCACAACACACTGCGAGTTAGTAATCTAACCCTTCTATAGGCTGTGGTCCACAACACACTGCGAGATAAGTTATCTGACTCTTCGGAAAATTTGAGTTTGAGACCACTGGTCAAAGGCATCACTCTCACAATAGATTAGACTGCCGATGTCAGGGAGATCGAGGTTTGAATTCTGATTGGGTTTGCCGAGACGGGTTTTCCTTAATATCTTTTTCCAATTTCCCTCCTCAAATGCAGGTACATTTCCTCTAAATTCAACCTCACTCCCAGTAGCCAGAAATCTAACCTTTTGCGAGAGTTGCACATTAGACCATACAATCACTGATTCAGGCACACTCGTAAAAAGTCATGTGTGGTTAATTTTGATCCAACATTCATATTATATAAATAGTTTTAAACTCTGCAATGTCTTTTTTTATTTTCTATATGTACTAAATAAAGTGCATTATGGAATATATATTATACAATAATAAATAAATAAAATATGATTGCAGAAAATAAAGCACAAATAAAAGTAAAAAACACAAAACACTAACATTTCAATATTTTGATGCCATATTATTAAATCTTTCTCGGGACGTAGACAGCTAGTAATAGTAGTACAAGTACAACTTTCTGAGGTAGATGGCATGTGCCATCAAAATATCGAAGTGTTTGTAAATATGTTTTCTACTTTTACTTGTGCTTTCTTTTCTACAATTATTCTATAATATATATTTTTTTATAAGATAATATACATTTTATTTGTAGACACCTCCCACCAACTACCGGCGTAAAGTGGAACATTACGGCAGTTTACCGCGCCACCGCAATGGTATGAATGGCTCCATTGTCTGCAGCCCTGCGTTGGATGGCAGCCCCCTTGTGCCGAGCGGAGTGCCGAGGAAAGGCGTAGCGTTCGGTAAAGGACTTAACTCTTTCCTTCCTTTTCACGTGCAGCAACATCACCTGCATCTGCAGCTGCTCCAGAGGAGAGTGGGTGCTGATAAGAGTTACTCTACCCCAAACTTAGGTGACCCGCCACTCTCTTAGCCTGCTGCATTTCACTGGCTGTCTTGAGTGTGCATTATGGAGCTCCAATAAACACTGCATGACCACTACCATTTTTTTAAGGGGCTGCATGACTATTATAAGTTTACCAAACGACACTTGAGTTTAAGAGGGGACAGCATTCGTTATGAACAACAGCTTTTACTTTGATAAAGATTATAAAATATGTAGGAGGATGTTGTTAATATTTTTATATTTTACTTCCCATACTGTAGTGAGAAATGGGCATTTCCCTTGTCGGCCTTCTTAGGAAACATGAGACCCCTTTTAATAGAGAGATTAAATAAAAATAACCAATAGTCAAAAGTGATGCCTTGGACAAAGTTTATTCGAGCTCGAATTTTAATTTTTCCCTCGACTCTTGAATTTTAATCTTAAAAAACCTGGTTAACATGAAAGCTTAAATTCGATCACATTCATTATTATTATTGTTTATTCAATTCTTATTTTATTCACATTAATTCTTTGGTTGTTTTATCAAATAAAAATCATAACTTATTGCCAACATATTTGTTACAATGTGAATTTACATTCATTTAAGTGTTATAAAAATAATCTTGGGTTTAGTTTACTTGTTAGGTTTGACCTCTAAATGTTTTGGGCCAAACCACTAGGAAACATGATTTAAGATCTAAAAAATTAAGGTAGAAAATCTAAAGAGCATATTTTTTTGTCGAATCATCATCATCAACTGTTTCAAGCTTATGGCTGGGTAAGTTTAGTAAAATGCCTCCATCTCTCTCTATCCTTTCATCACTCTTCCTCCTTTAATTTCTTCCATTCTTCTCTCACTTGCACACTTTCTGTTATCTGCTCTTCCCATCTCTTTCCCCGCATACTTATTTCCAACATTTTCTTTGTCATCCTCATTACATGCCCAAACCATCTTGGTCTTGCTTCTTCTACTATCTCATATACTCCCTGTACCCCTACTCTTACCCAGATAACTTCATTCCTAATCTCATTTATCTTCAGGGAAATCGAAGAATTTGAGTTTTAAATCAAAAATTTCCTTGAATCTCGAATATCCTTAAAGATTTGAGGGATTAGAGCAGTGGGCAACCATTGCGGTCATTTGCACTACCATCGAACTTTCAACTCTGACGCTCACAAAAAACTAAACAGCATTGCCGACTTGAAGTGGAAAGCTCTGTCCAACATCACACTCAATTGTTTGTGTTTTTAGACCACATTGCAGCCATTTATACATTGATTTTGAAATAAAATAAAGAAGTGGAAACAAAACAAAAAAACGTTATAGAGATTTTTCATAACTATCACAAAAATTGGATGATGGAAAGGGGGGAAAGAAAGAGGGCATGAAAATTTCAGGAATTGCTGAAAAAGGTTGGGAACCATTGAATTAGAGGATTTAATCATTTACTTTTTTATTTATCTGCTATATATTTTGATATTATTTGATAATAACATTAGATCTGGCAACTAATTCATGACGTCATCTGTTCCCTGTTGAGCTCCTTTTAGCATGGTCATTTACATTATGGGCAACTGTCCAAATACTCTTATTTAAATTTCAACTATTAACTATAAGAAATAAAACTTGTAAATGCGGGTACAATATAAAACTAAACTTATACATATACTTTTTATAAAAACATTTTAATTTTGGGTTTCAAACATAACTTGCCTACTTTTATTAACAATAAAAGTGGTTAAATAATGTAAACATATCTAAAAAAACTATTTATTGCAATTTTTTTATTTTTTTATTTCCTGTGTTAAAATTGGGGTTTGAAAACTGTTAGTTTTTGCATGTTATTCAGGTTGAATGCAAGCTAAATGTAAGTTTACGCCTCAAAATTATATGAATATTTATTAGAGTTGGGTCAAATCCACTATTTCATGAATCTGAATCCCCAATTTAACCTTTGAATCATGAATCTTGGAAAAAATTATGAACTTAAGAGTAAATATAAAATAATACAAAATACAAATAGTAACTAAAATTAATGTTAACATTCTTTCTTTTAATCCATTAATTATAACATTCTTACATTCAATTAGTGTTATATTACTGATCTAGGACCAGATTATTGAGCTAGTACTATAATTATAGTGGGTTTTGAACCACCAATAGGCATTATTAGTGCTCAAAAACAAATTCACTTGGGGGAGGACTTGAGTATTTGAGCTTCAAATCTGAAATTTTCTCGAATCCTTGAATCTCAAATATCCTAAAGGATTCGAGGTTCCCATCTCTACTATTTATTTTGTTAAAGCCATCATTGATTATTTTTCACTCTCATCCATGATATAATTTTTTTTAGCAAATTTTAATCAATTTATATGTTAGAGAAACAAACGATTTACTTTTTTTTTTACGAAATAAAATTTTGGGCTATACTGGCCTTAGCTCATTTCCCTTCCATCCTAATTAAGGTAGGATGGAAGGGAAATGAGCTAAGGCCAGTATTTGTACAATTCTTATAACATAATTTTTTTTTATCAATTTAAACAAAATAGTTCTTCAGTAGATACGACAAAGAACAACAAACTCTGACACATTAACTCTTTGCAAAGAATGACTTGTCATTTAGAGAACTGATGATTAACTTCAAATTTATCTTAATTTTCTACACATTGTGATATATCACCAGCTGTTCTTGAACTTTGGAAATAAACACGGCATTTATATGAGAAACTTTTTAAATGAAGAGAAAGAGTTTTCATTAAAATCCAGGATGCCCTTTAAATATATTCAAGAACTATTGAGATTACTTCGGGCCAAAAATTAAACTATTTATATTTCTACTGGAGAGTTATTTATTTTGGACAAAAAAATATACAAGATATACAACATCCATTACAGCAAACTATCTGGAGGCGCCTTCCTTTTATAAGATGTAATGAACCATCAATTGGGGGATACTGACACATTGTTTTTGAATAGGGGTGTGTGAGTACTCCAAAATTTGAGCTATAGTCAAGTTTTAGTAATTGTCTGAAATCGAACAACAAAATTTCCTTAAATTTTGATCTTGATTAATTTTAATCAATTTTTAAGACATTATTTTATAGCAAACAAAGCCCTTCAATATTTAATTTTGTGCGATTAAAAATTATAACTTGTAGAAATATATTAAATTTAGTTAAAAATCTTAAATTTTTAGGATCATAACTCTTTCCACAAAAAAATAATCTTTCTTACAAATGCGTATTTGTGTTAATGGTTTATGCATAGATTTATTATAGAATTTCTTGAGTTAGTAGTAGCACAACTATTTCTCTGTATTGAACTCGAAGTAAATAATGCCTTCTTGCACACACCCCCTATTTCTGGACAAAGATTTACCATATTAATCAATAGGGCTGGCAAGCATAAGGTGGTTGTTTAAGGCCAACCCCAGTTTTAGGTAAACCATTTATTTGAATGAAAATACTTAAAATTCCTTAATTTTCTTCACTTGGTGTTACCAGTTGTACATGTTTGACTGCACTGTGATATGTGGAAATGAACCTAATTAATATTTGTAGTGATGTCACCATATTAAACAAATATTAAAACTACTTTTTTCATATCTAACACATAATTTATAAATATTCATATTGCTGATTTACCAAATATTTTTGTAACTCAAAACATACAAACACATTTTATTGGACCTTTTTATTTATCTATTTAAGAAAATATTTAAATTCAAGTCGATTATGAATCAAAACTGTAATTGGTTTTGAAAATGGTAAATTTTAATAAACCACTACTTTATTCATTGTAAAATGTTAAACAATTTACTTTAATCGTATTAGATAAGAGTAACTCTAAATTACTAAGCCAGGTCAAATGCTTTTAATAAAAGAAATCAAATCCTAGAGGAACACAGCTGAATTGAGTTAATTTAATATGTCCTAGCCATTTGTAGCTTAGTTTGTATTTCGATTTAAGGATTATAAAATGAATTATGGCCTAGTGGCTTGGAAATGCATTTATAATTAATGATTTAAAGATTTTGTAAGACCAATATGCATTGTTTCATGTTTTAACTTAAACTACAACTTAGTATAATTCAATTTAGCGTGTTTGACTTCACTCAAATCCAAATGCTATAATACAAATTAATAATGCAGCGTGGATGTAATATTTAATATTACAATAAAGCCTCTGGATAGTTAAACTTTGGGCAGGTAACTGACCATTTTGCTAAAATCTAAAATTACCCAATAGTTTAATTTAAACAACTGTATTTCCCTGTTTAAAAATATGTTGAGTAACTCATTTTCCTTCTTTGATAAGTCAGTTTTTATGCAATTATAATTTGGAATTATAAATGTATGGTCATATACACTTGTTACAGATTGGTCCCTAAGCAGGAAGAAACTTCATATTAATGGTATAATTTATGAAAATAATAAAAAACAAATTGAAGAAAGAGTTTTTTTGTTTCTACAGCAGAGACAGAGCAGGTGGTTATTGAAGATCAGTCAGTTGACGAAGAAGAGCAGCCTATTGAGTCAAGTCTGTCCCCACAATCCAGCCCCTCATTGCAGATTAACAAGACTAAGGGCATCAAGAAGATATTGGGACGGTGAGAATACCACCCACTTGCCACAGAAACATATTTGTTGGAAATACGGAAACTTGCAAACCCCTTGCATAAAAAAAGTATTTTTTAAAGGTGGTCTTCTTTACAAGAATATAAAACTTTTAGAAAATATTACATAATATGAAATAAAGTAAGGAGCGTAATATAATAATAAATAAGACTTTGATATATATATATATATATATATTAGATTTGATTGATATTTATTATTATTATTACTATTACTATTATTACAATTATTTGGAACAGAGAACTAGGCTAAATCATGGTTTAGATTAGGAGGGATAGCCAGCACACTTACCTTGGTGATAGTTATAACACTAAAAACCCCACAAACACATTTTTAAGGACAAGCTTTCACTGTCACAGACAGCTTCATCAGGTCAAGAGTACTGATGCTCTTGGTTGAATTTCAAGGCTTACTGTCCATAGCGGACTGTCTTTCAGTAATGATAACACTCTATAGATGGCAGCACTATGAATAAATAGATAGATAGAAAAACTAAAAATTGTGTTTTATCCTGTATTATTATTGTGACATTGAATGTAATTATAAGTGTGCTGGTAGGAAGGAGAGGAATTACCTATGAGTGAGGGGCCATGCACGTTCCCATGGCAGTACCTCATTAATTAACTGCAACATGCTTTTATGAACAGAGGCTACCCCAAAGCACTGGTGTGTACTGGTGTAGACAAAGCTCAAAAGAGCGGGCCCACAACATCATCCCTCTGGACCCTACATATCACCTTGGACTCCACAAACTCAACACTCTCTTGAAAACAGGTTTCCCCATGCTGCAATCCTCCACCACTACACAGAATATCTTCCAAGTGTAAACTATAAACAAACAGCCAATCTGCGCAACTTACTTGTAAAACCCAAACTGCCGGACCCCACTATTCAACCTGAACCCAAACAATTATCAGGTTCATTTCACTGCAACCACATTATTGTAACATTGTAAAAACATAATGTGTTTGTTTTATTTGTTCCTTTCCCCCTCTCTTACAAAATAAACAAATATTTTTGGCAAACAAAGTTTGAGCCTAATCATACTTTTTATGCTGATTCAAATAAATAACTAGTTTTTCTCTTTCATGCAGGGATTTTTAATAAAACTAGAAATGGAAATATATTTTTTTTTCCACCCGTATTTTCATTAAAAACCCCTGCATGAATGATTACATATTTGAATTCAGCATAAAAATATGATTAGGCTCAGACTTTGTTTGCCAAAAAGATTTGTTTATTTTGTAAGAGAAGGGAAAAGAACAAATAAAACAAACACATTATGTTTTTACAATTTAAATATATTATTATTATTATTATTATTATTATTATTTAGCACCCTGTCTTACTACCCGTTCAGGTTATACGCTTTAAGTACTAATTACACTAATGGATTAGGAATTAGGAAGGGTGAATTAGGGGAAGTGAACCCGCATTTGCGTGGGGAGAGAGTGGAAAACCATTTAGGAAAAGAAAAAAAACAGTTCACCCGACCGAGATTCGAACCTCGATCTCCCCATCCTCAGCGGTCAAGCTCAACATGACTAGCACGTTAGCCAACTACGCCACCGAGGCGGGCTACAATTTAAAGAGAAACACATACAGCACCTTACACTAATGTCAGAGTTTGTGGTTGCCTCTTAAACAAAATCATCACAGCATCAAGCACTTTGGGCTAGAATTTAAAGTACTACGCATCAAGCCCAATATACACATTGCCACAACTAAACTATATCATAAGTATAAATTTAATATTGTGTTTGTTGCAGCATCAAACGAAGTGGGTCAGGAAACCTGGAGGACTTGCCTGGGGACGGTGAATTCAGGAGGGGTGGTGTGCGAGCTACGGCAGGACCTAGGCTCGGCTGGTCCACGCAGTTCCCTGTTAAACAGCTGTAAGTACACTTCTGTGTTTAGATTAGAGGTACCAGTCGCAGCTTCGCTACTAGACCTACCTACAGTCATGCTACATTGTCTTGCACAGCATTCATTTTTAATGTAAAGAGCTTTCATAAACAATATAGTGGAGTGATGATGATGTATGAAAGCTTCGGCTATAAAGGAATCACAAGTCATTATTCTCCTTTCTTATTCTTTTTTAATACACAAGTTTCAAGAGTTTTTTTACATCCATTCTGCTTCCAGCCTGTGGCCTGGGTCAGTTTCTTATTCAAGCCATATATTTTTCCACTGCCGGCTTGATAGGTCTGTTGTAGCTTTCTATGCTCTATAATCTAACTTAAGAGTAGGACAGGCACAACATCCAGTCCCCGGCCGTTAATTCATCACTGTGAAAAGATAAACCCACATTTCACCAACGATAAATGTTTTGGCCATGCCGGTAATCAAACCCGGGACACTTAACTCTGTAGACATACATGCTACCGACTGAGCTAAGGTGTCGGACCTCAAGTTTAAAGCGTACTCTTATAATATTTATGTCAACCTTAGTGGTCTTGGGGTAAAGTACTCATCTCAGGGTCCAATGATTGTGGATTTAAACCCAGCCAGGGTCGACAAAAAATTTTTTGGGCGATAAACATCTGTAGCACAACTTCCTTTGAAGGGGAAGTAAATCCTTTGGTGCCATGTCGATTGCGGCATGTAAAGGACCTTTCCTGGCAAATTTGGTAGTCCCTTTTGCTCACGTTCATAGAAAATTATTGTAATCTGATATAATCAGTCTGTTCAGAAAGTACATGTTTAATACCTCATATAAATAAATAAAATTTATTTTTCTATATGAGAGAAGATACAACTATAGTTTGATTTTCTTATGAACGGGCATTTTGAACCACTTCAACTGCCCTTTTTTTTTCTCCTTCTTTACACAATTTAGATATTAAAGGAACAACCAAAATGTGGCTTTTACAATGAAAAGGAGAACACAGTTCACATTTTACAGTTCTGCCATTGGACAAAGAGGTAATTGCTGCCTCAGAAAATACCTTGATAGTTTCATACTGGTGTGTTATGTTGTGTTTTTAATTGTGAACTTCGAGGGCTACATTTTTCTGGTAAGTGTGTATATCTTATTTTCAATGTTTAGTTTAATATAGCCATTTGACGCTATTTTATATTTGGTTATACATAATTATATGATTTTTGTCTCGTGGTAATATGTCACTCCTGCTATATTTCAGACCAGACATTCCATTTGCGGACTGGGACAGTGATGCCATAAGCCAGTGGCTGCATGACCTTGGATTAGAGATATACGCTGCCGATGCCAAACGCTGGGTGAAGAGCGGGGCTCAGTTTCTAGCTGCGTCTTCACAGGAGATAGACAAGGAACTTGGAATCAAGGTAAAATTTATATTATTGGTCTACCAAAGTCCCCTGTGTTAGATTATAACTAAACACTGATTTTAGACACAAATAATAATTGTAAACTTTCACAAACCACATATGATTGTTTTGGCATTTTTTTCTGGTATTCACGTTTTTTTATATTTCAAATCCCCGAATCCTTAAGGATATTTTAGATTTGATAAAATATCAGTTTTGAAACTCAAATACTTTAAAAAAATGTAATTTATTTTATATCTTTAATGCACCTTATTGATGGTTTAGACTCATTATAATTATAGAATATAATTATAGAATAACCTTACCAGACCCCAAACAATTAATTTAACACTTAACTGAGAGAGTGTGGTGTGAATGCATGGTTAGTAAATACAATTATGACAGTGTATGAGGGAAGTAAAGCGTGTGTTAGGATGGGTGGAGCATTGAGTGAATGGTTAGGCATTGAATAGGGTGTTATAAAAGGTTGTGTTATGTCTTCAAGGTTGTTAAGTTATGAATGATGCTTGTGAGGACACAGTTGGTGTACAAATAGACAATGTGAATGTGAGAGTGGCGCTATATGCAGATGATGGCGTATTAAAGGCTGAGAAATAAAATGACTTGCAGAATCGTGGCGACAGGCCGAATGAATCTTCCTGTAAATGTCTCCATGACTAAGGTGAATGTTTTTGATATTGACAGACCAGGAAATGATTTTGAGCTTAGTACAAGTGTAAAACTGATAGAACAAGTAAATGATTTAGTATATTTGAGCAAAAAGGTAGCGTGTGTGGATCAAAAGGAAGGGGTGGCCATGTAAGATGTGGCTAAATGTTGTAGATAAATGAGTGGAAAAAGAAATATCTAGAGTTTTAAGAATAAATACTGTATGGATGGTTGTTGATGAAGTGAAAAGAGTGTGAAATAATAGGGAAGGTTGGAGAATGTTAGTGAGAATAGATTAAGTACAGAGTTGTTTTTTGAGCTATATTCACAGTCTCTTGCCTACCCTGTAAGGGAACGGGGTAATTAGGTGTATATGTATGTTTGTAACAGGTTGTATGAGCATTATAATTAATGGATTACAGAAAAAAATATTAACACCTATTTATTATTAATATTTTCTATCATTTAATTATATTTGTATTTCCTCTTTTGTTCATAATTTTTCCCAAGATTTGGATTTGATTTTGAGTTTTAAGATTTGTCAATAAAATTATTTGGATTAAAGATTAGAATTTGTAACATAGTAGTTTCCTTTCAACCTTAATTTGTTTTGCAACAGTAGAGCACAATATACAAATAAATAATATATTTTTAATGTATGGTAGGTAATATGAGTAGAAAAAGGTTGAAATAGCTAATGTTGAGGAATTGAAATTAAGGATCAAAAAATTGAGGCTGAAATTTAATAACTAGAATTGAGACAAACAGTAATCATAACATATTTTTCTTTAGTTTACTCTTGAGTTCAACATAAAGTGAATATTTAGTTAGTTTAATTCATGTTTTTATTTCAAATGTAATATTTTTGCTCAGGCTTATTGTAATATAAAACAGTTATAACTTGCTATCACCATCACCCGCGAGAATGTGTATGTTACAGAACCTCCTCCATCGCAAGAAACTGCAGTTGGCGTTACTGTCCAAGCAGGAAGCCGTGGCTTCCTTGGATCCTCCCCTGGGCCCAGCGGGTTTGTTGGACACGTCCTGGGTCCTGCGCTGGCTGGACGATGCAGGGCTGCCACAGCACAAGGAAGCCTTTCTTGCCACTCGGGTGGATGGCAGGGTGTTGCACAGGCTGACGATGGATGACTTGGCAGTGCTGCATGTCACCTCCCACCTCCACATTGCCAGTCTCAGGAGAGGGATCCAGGTACTTCTAAACTCGGGAGAGGTCTATTAGAAATATACAAATATTTGTACCATACTTCCAGTTTTATTACATTCCTTGCCACTTTGCACCTTGGGTGCTTACAACTAAGGTTCTACAAGAACTCAGATTTTGAGCTTCGAGCTGAGCTCGTCATTTAAGCTTGAGATCGCGATCGAACGTTTTGTAGGCTTGTCATTTTAGAACTTCCACTTTGTGTGTGTGTGTTTGTGTGTGTGTTTTTGTGTGTGTTTGTGTGTGTTTGTGTATGTTTGTGTGTGTGCGTGCGTGCGTAGTTATTTTTATTACTTTCTCAAGGCTATACAACTTCAATTGAGGATAATTCCAAATTGATGACAGTCTAAAGTTGTTTTAGAGCTATATTACATTATTAATGTGAAATTTGATATTAATTTAAACAATTTCTTAAGCTACCAAATGATTTATTAGTGAAAGTGCCAACATCATCTAAATTAAATAGCTTATGCTTTATATTACATTTTAAAAATTGATTTGTGTGTGTGTGTATATATATACACACACACACACACAAATTAAAAATTAAATTAATTAAATTAAAAATTGATTTGTGTGTGTACATATATATACACAAATCAATTTTTTAAATGTAATATAAAGCATAAGCTATTTAATTTAGATGATATTGGCACTTTCACTAGTAAATCATTTGGTAGCTTAAGAAATTTTTTAAATTAATATCAAATTTCACATTAATAATGTAATATAGCTCTAAAACAACTTTAGACTGTCATCAATTTGGAATTATCCTCAATTGAAGTTGCATAGCCATGAGAAAGTAATAAAAATAACTAAATAGATTACTAAATAATTGAATAATCAGTTTTAATAAAAATAGTTTTACCTAGTCCTTTTCTAAAATAATAATTTTAGTTAGATTAAAAATTAAACATTGAATATTTTCAAACTAACAATATTTAAAACTTGTATTAATTGATATGTTAATCTACAAAACTAGCACTAGTTTAGTTACTATTTAATTATAAAATTATGTTGGTTAACCTGTTTTTATTAACATTGCAATACATATTTTAACAACCTTACCACATTTAGATTAAAAAAAATGTAATATCTCATATTATTTTGATCGTCTTATTTTTCATTTTAAGATTTGAACATCAGCTTTTCCAAGCATTAAAGATTGAATTGGAATACATTTCACAATAAGATAATTTTCAGTGCTAGCCCAAACAATGTGCATGTGCAACTGTGCATGGAGGGATTGAATTGTAACAAAAGACTTGATCATGCGCTATTATTACACTTTTTTTTAATATCCATTATGGTTTTACAGCCTATGGCCTGGGTCACGTCACGATTATTACTTTAAGGACTAATAAACTAAATATGAAACATTTCCAATCTCAACTGTTTGTGATCCTTACATTTTCTTGTAAGGTAAATAAAGCTTCGCAAGCATATTTTGGGAAAATATTAGCTCATTAAAACGTCAATCTAATACAACTTTTTTTATGTAATAATTGTAAGTGAAATTTTAATGTCTTTAAAGGTATGAGTGTTGTAACCATTTAATTATTTTTTCTACTCTATTTTTATTTAAGTGGTGTTCCTGTAGTTAAATTATCTTTATTTTAAAGAGTTATTTCCATTTTTTTAATATCTTAAAAATTGAGTACTATTTATAACAATGGGTGTCATTCTTATTTCAAGAACATTGTGTTGTTTTCATATATTTTTAAATTTTCAAATTTTAAAGATATGATATTTATATATTATATTGGTTTTGGCTGGTGACATTTCAATATACTATTTTCCTTTTTTAAAATCGTTAACAAACTTAGCTTGGAACTCGGGGGGGATCTTTTGTTTAGTAAGTAATAAATGAAAATATATAGTACAAATGTAATATAAGCAAGAAGGAAAGAAGCCAATCTGAAAGGATAGTAAGATTCAACTTTGACAGAAACAATTCAACTAGTATATTCATGCATCTTTCACAATGCCATCTTCCAATCTCTTTTTTTTTTCACCAGTGTGTAGTTTCCATTCGAGTTATACACATAAACTAATAACGCGATTGAAGTAGGAAGGAAGCAAATTTGAGATAAAATGCACTTGTGCTTTCGTAGATGGAGAGTGAGAAATCACCCTCAGAACACCTAAGTGAGATTCAAACCTCAATCTCCCCATTACCACTGATTCTAGCTTTGTCATTAGTTTTTTTCTACACAGTCACATATAATTTTTTTTATATATTTCTTTTTCTTCAGAATAATGTTTTATTTATTTATTTCAAATAACTTGACTTATTGAATTTCAAAGAGTTAACACTGTAGCCCCTTTTTTGTCCTCCAGGACCAAGGCAGGCATACAAAAATAAAAACAAATATATTATTGTATAATATATTTGCTCCTGTTTCCCTGCAACCCATTCATCATTTTAGGCTAAACAAAATAAAGTACCAACCAAACAATAATAAATAATATTCCCAAGATAGAGTAAAAATAGATAGATAGGAGAAAGTTGAAATCATCAAATCAGACGATAAGTATTTAAATGTAAATTTTATTTATAAACTGGATAAATGTAAGTTTTAATGTATAAACAAGGTTTATAAATTATATATAAGTCAGAATGACTAAAACAGGACAAAATATTCAATACAAGTTGGAAGGATTCTGAATGTTTAACAAACTTTTCCTTGTAAAAGGACTCTGAATAATTACTATACTATTCATCATTAAAGGACTATGAATATTTAACAACCTTTACTTGTAAAAGACAGTAAATTCTTAACATAATATTCCTTATAAAAGGACTCCGAATATTTAACTATCTTGATTAGAAAGAGACTTTGCATGATTATCATAATATTCCTTATAAAAGAATTGAACATTTAACTATCTTTCTTAGCAAAAGACTTTGCATAAATAACAATATTCCTTAGAAAGAACTTTGAACATTTAATTATCTTTCCTAAAAAAGGACTATACATAATTAAATTAATATTCCTAATAAAAGGACTCTGAATATTTAA
The DNA here is from genome assembly GCA_902141385.1 of Timema californicum. Lineage (NCBI taxonomy): Eukaryota > Metazoa > Arthropoda > Insecta > Phasmatodea > Timematidae > Timema > Timema californicum. The sequence goes on from CABFOW010001508.1 coordinate 39,584, forward strand.
ATACCTTTATTAGTGAAAGACTCTGCATAGTTAACATACTATTCATCATAAAGAACTCTGAATATTTAAATTGTACAATTAGCCGAAAAGGAATTTTGAATTACAAATACCGAAAATTAATTTAGAGCTTACATTTTACACATAGATGTGCCCTAGATGTATATTCTGCCAAGAGTGATCTGGTCTCTGACCTCCTGGCAGTATTTATCCAATATCAATTGCTCAGAGAGAGGGGAATTAGGGGACACACACAAAACATACAGAGAGAGAAAAGAAGGGGAAGGGTTAATAGTGGACAGGGAACACGCGACAAGAGAGAGAGAGAGCCCTGGATTCACTCAGAACAGTCTAGTGGCTTCGGCAACTCTCTAGCACCGGAACATTGTACTTGCGACCACGCGGTGTTGATGAGCCTTCTGGGCTCGCACTGTGGGTCATAACAACACATTCGCGAAGGTCGGTTGCATAACCTGGGAGATAGCCAACTCGGGACGTACACAGTGGAATGGGCCTCGGTGAGTTTAGGACAGTAAACTATTTTGGGTGTGGTGGGATATGACTAGTAATGGTTTAGTGTCCACTTTTTTTTTAAATACAACGTTGTAGCTCATTATAAGACGCTACAAAACGTGAAAGAATACTCTGACATTAGTGCTACAACTCAATCTTTCAGCTTTAAATCCCAATTTAGACTTAAAGTAGGCGTTGCGATATTTTAAGTCTTTGCTTCACATCTTACTACCCATTCAGGTTATATGCTGGCTTTGCTATAATATCAATGGTTTGGAGTCACCTAAGATCAGGAGGTTTCAAACACTAGTAACCCAGGGTGGCTCTGTTCCAATTAAACTATATTGGTAATTATTAAAATGATAACTGATAACTCTCTGATATAGGTTCTTCGTGATCACAACTTTGACGGCAACTGCTTAAAGAGGCGTTCACAACCAGAAGATTCCCCCCACCCCCAGGCCAGTGATGTTGCTCTTTGGACCAACCATCGTGTCATGGAGTGGCTCCGTGTAGTTGACTTGGCAGAGTATGCGCCCAACCTGCGTGGATCAGGTCAGTTATTGCACACCCGTTACTTGAACGAGGAGTAAGAGTAAATGTTGTTACACTCGTACATACAGTATTTCCTCTTCATAACTTTTTTCATACAAATAACAAACAAACTTATATAATAATATCTGTAAAACTACCGCTGGTAAGGAACTGACCATTATAACTTTGACTCAACACTTATATTGTCAATATAAGTGCTTTTTAGGCCTGTGTGGGATCCCGAACTTTTGGAAAAAAATTGGGAAGTTGGATGTTTCCAAAACTCGGGCAGAAAAAAAATATTTCCTAGATTTTTCCATAAGCATAAGCTTCTAATTTTACCATTAAACTTTTTTATATTGGAATGAATAGGAAGGTTAAGTTTGAATCTAAATTATATAATCCTAAATTATAAAATGAATTAAAAACAGTTTCCTGGATCCCATTCCTATAGGAAATTGGCTATTTTTTGCCAGAAAATGTCTTGATGTCAAAATGTAATTCTCACACAGGTTTAGTGCTTATATATGTAAATTTGTTAATATACTATATTAATATCCAGCATATATTTAAAGATATAAGAACACAAAATATGAACAGTTCTGAAAACTTTGGTAGTGTTATCATTATAATGAATGGCGCATAAACCTCTTGGTGAGTTGTTCAGAATGACTATTCTTAACAAGTGAACTCACTGTTGTTTATGTGGTCGCTAGGTGTTCATGGAGGCCTAATGGTTCACGAGCCTCGCTTCACAGCAGATCTGTTGGCAAGCCTGTTGTCTATCCCCCCCAGTAAAACTCTTCTCCGCAGACACTTGAGTACTCACTTCAAGGAGCTACTAGGTCGTGATTGCATACAAGAGAAAAGAGAGGCTGAAACCACGTTGGGATATATTCCTCTCTCCGCAACTACAAAGATTAAGGTACTTAGATTTTAATGTTTATGCTTGTTATATTTGCTGACTAACTAGAAATCTCATATGCATGAAATTATATGTAATAAGCAAAATATAATATGTAATTTAATAAATATAAAATAGTTGTAGAAAAATGAAATCCAAATAAAAGTAAAAACACTAACATATATTTACAAACACTTCAATATTTCTTTGTATTTGTGACATTTTCCTCAGGAAGAAGTAGTAATAAAACTGTTATTACTGCTTCTTCCTGAGAAAGATGCCAGTAAAGCATAAAAATATTGAATGTTAGTAATTTTACTAGATATGGGTTGAATCCACTATTTCTCTAATCCGAATCTCAAATCCGAATCTACATTTTATTTTCGAATATCGAATCCAAATCCTAGCAAATTGTTGGAAATTTTAATGATTTTCAAATATACTTACATTACACAATATAGGCCTAAACTGTAAATTAAGATTTATTTCAATCATGCTTTCAATTTTAATCAACCCCAAACACCCCTCGCAAAATACTGGTTAAATTCCAGCCAAATTAAACAATCTAGACTCATATTATTGTTTAGAAATCAAAATTTGAATATCTTTAAGTTATTTTTAAAAGTGTTGATAGAATGAGTTAAGTTTCTAAAAATAAAAAAAATCATGTGAAATAAACAGATTAGGCCTGGTTACCTTTTGATCACCTTAAATCATCTTGAGGTATTATAATTTATTTTGATAAGAAAGCTGAAATAAAAATAAAAACAGATTTAAAAAAAGGAGACTAAAAGAACATGCTTAACAATTAAACATACATTGGAAATAGTGAACTCAATAATGACTAAAGTATGTATTATTATTATTTTCTTTTATATCTATTTTATATCTCCGCTTAGAAAACAAGAAATATATTTGATTCTTCTGATATATATCGATTTCTGGGAATACATTTTATTTAAAACAAACATATCTTCGACTTTTGCAATATGTTCATTCCTATTTTATTAGGCAAGACTGCGTTTGAATATTTTTACAATTACTTCAATAACATATTTGAAAAAAATAATAAACTCTTAGTTGAAATCAATTTAAAAACAAATTATGAATTATCAAGTTGTTATTTTATTCTTAAAACTTTATAGCACATACTAAGTGATCAGATTACCTGAATTGATTTTAAACAAATAATCGATATACAATACGTAGGCTGGGTAGGCATAAGTTACTAAACAGTTTTATCGGTGTGTCTAACGGTTGACAGTATTTATTTTTCATGAAACCCAACAAAATATCTAACTTAAGGATCATATGAAATAAATTGGGGTTCTTTGAATAGTTGTAGTTATTAAAACCATTTGGGTAGTAAGAGTTAAGTCATCTTTATTTAATCATCACTCTGGCCGCTGGCGAGTAAACATATTATACGTCATGGCGGCTGACTTTGTATCGTGTGTAATGTGTTTTTATTTCTCTTAAAAAAAAGCCGTAATCTATTTTATTTATTTCGAGATTATTTGTAATTCTAGTTTTGATTTTCACTTTTTGAAGAGCTTTAATGTGTTCATTAAAATATTTATAATATTGTTCATGAGGTGAAAGTTCAAAAGTAAGCATACACTGAAATGGTTGAGACCAAGTTTCCCATAGTGTTGGAAGGGTAAGGTATTAGGCACGTTAAATTTTCTACACTTAACAATTGTTATCTTAAAAAAAATGAAATTTATTCATGTTTATCTCTTTTGTCCAACAAAATGACGATTACAGATTAAGTTGTGCTTTTCAAGTAGGCCTAACTTAGTAATTTTTGAATTCAAAAATCAAAATATTAGGCTCTGTTTATGAGGTGAAAGATTCACCCATTGAATCCAATAAAACACTGAATCCTTGAATCTCGAATATTTGTCAGGATTCAGTGGATTCGAGGATTCATAGATTCGAGTGGCTCATCTCTAATTTTACTTTTATTTTTTCTTCATTTTTCTACTTACACTTCCATGGGTTAAAAAAAATTACTATTATTATTAGCACCGCGTCTTACTACCCGTTCGGGTTATACACATAAAAAAATTACTAATGGTTCTGTTAATTTGGGATGGGTAAAATCATTCAAATATACTATTTAATGTTCTGGGGAATATTTTAATAAGTAAGAATGGAATAGGAACAAAAAGGAAGATTGTATGAGTGTAATCCAGGTAATTAAATATCGGAGGAAAAAATCTTAATATTCGTGTGTTGATTGTTAGTAATAATTATCAATTTTGGTAGTAGCAAGTAACAAAGAAATGATTTTTCTTTCATTTTCTTGAAGCTTACTATAACCACAAGTATAATGATAGTGTAAAGTAGAACCTCATTAAACTGGACAGCCCTTTTCCCAAAATAACACATTAATAAACGCTGATGAAAAAGCCCAGCTGCGCTGGGGGAGCATGATTAAAGACTACTGTACTCATTTACCTCAGGTTTTTCCTACAGATTATTTTCTATTTTCATTACTTTAAATGTGGTTTGTTTTATATAATCTGTTTGATAGGCTATAATTTTGAATCCGGGCTTTCATTAATTCGGACAACTTCAAGCCCAATTAGTATGGATTAATGAGGTTCTACTGTACTTTGTTTATGTGACACACATATTTATGGTGATCCAATAAATATGTCTTGACTGTTACATACAAATCAATGTGTTTGTCCTTTTTGTGATTTTGTTACTTTCCCAACCACACAAGTCTATATACAGTAATTCCTTTTACCAATTCCTTAAAATGGTTTTTTGAAGAATTCTTCATAATTGTATTCAAGACTCTTTGAAATTTTTTATGAACCTCGAATCTCTCAATACAAATGGGTTCAAGGGATTTAAGGATTCAAGAAATTGAGGATTCGAATGTCAAAATCATCAAAACATAATGATTACCTTGTAGGTTAAAATAACTGTTTGGAAGATTAACACTTATGCACTGTTGATTGATATAAAAAGGTTTTAAAAAGTTAAAAAAATTGAATAATTAAATGATGTTGTCGAAGTTTGTACACAATGCCTTCATGAATTGTTGAATGAGATAACGTTCGACATTTAATATCATCAAATTGACATCTATCAAAATTTTATTGTCAGGCTATCAAAAATATAAACAATTTGAGGTTTGGTGTTTGTCTTGGTAAGGACTTCTTGAAGTGTCACATGTGGTAGATCCCAAAGGGGGTAAGTTCTTCCCACCAGAAAATTTGCTACTTTTAGACATCTGTGAAGCCATAGATCCTTAGTTATTTTCAAGGTCATGTTTGGCTATGAACTTCTGCACATATGGTTTTTTATTTGCAAATAAATAAATCCCATTTATGTTAGTGTTTAGTCTAAATTAATATTGTTGATAAATGATAAATAGTTTGTATTTATATTCTTGATAAAAGTTTGGACTCAGTTTAAGCATGTGACTGAACACAAATTGAAGTGCTAGTAAGCCCGTATAAAACTTTATTTTGTGTACAAGAATAGAAATATCTACTTTTGTTCAGACTGCTAGCATAATATTAATTAATTAGTAATAACATATAATTAACAAAGCTATTCAACAAAAATAGACTAAGGGCCAGTTTCATATTCAAGTTTAGTACGCCTCAAGTATGGCGTTACACTAAATACAAGACGACACCTACCTAAACTCGAATGGAATGGGCCGTTCTCGCATAGGAAACTGGTCCATTCCATTCTGGTTTAGGTAGGTGTCGTCATGAACTTAGTGTAGCGCTGCACTTGAGGCGTACTAAGTTTGACTGTGAAACTGACCCTAAAGATTTGAAAGATATTAACTTTTTGTAGTTTTTGATTGGCAAACAATTTTTCACAATATTTAAAATCTAAAGTCCATTCCTCATGGAATAGTTAGCATATTTTATTTATTTTTCACAGATAGCAAAGAAGAGTCAGTTCACCTTGAAGCGAAAGAAGTCTAAATCAGAACTTGATTTTGGAGACCTGGTGTGTCCACTGGACCCCAACAAGACAGGTGAACCGTCACATGGTGATGGAGTAAGTTTTGACTAACCTCTATTAACATTTAACCATTAGTAAAGGGCAGGAGTTAATTTATTTTGTTCTTAAAACTCATAAAATTAAATTTCATTGATTTCATTTTTTTCTTCACATCTTATTGTTTCTATTGTGAGTTAAAATAGAATCATTTATTCAAGAGCAGAGTTGCCCTTATGCCCTGATATCTTATTCAACAAAATTTTGTAAATGATGCCTTAAACAAAACAGCTATTGCCAAAACTAGCAAAACATACCTTGTAAAGTGAAAATAGGTTTTCTTTGAAGAGATGAAATTAACATGAACATTTTGAGCATTTATACAATGATTGTTTTCAATGTTGCTCTGATAATATTTGGTACACTGTCAAGCACAACATTTATTTTAAAATATGAATAAAGCTTTAACCAGGGCTGTGTCTGGGCGAGGGGGTAATTGCCCTAGGCCTCACATTTCAGGGGGCCACATCTCCCCCCCAAAATATTAAATTCAATTACAGTTATTATTCTAAATATTGCATCAAATATAATACAGATAATTAACAACAATAAGTATTCGGTTAGTGATAGGATTCCATTCCAGATTCCTGAAAACCCTAACTTTATGTAATTTATGATTTATGTTATTCGAGTAATGTGCCGGAGTGCAGTAGAATACGCCACAATTGTGCTACCACCATCAGTCAACAGAAAATTAATAGTGCAAAGAGGAATTTACTTTTGTTAACTTAATTTGCTTGCATTTAATAAAATGCATTCATTTTATGGGTTGATCAATATTTCATAAAACATGAGAAATTATTAAGAAGCATAAGTACCGAGTAAAGATCAATATATTATAACGGCTTAATGCTAAAACTGAAAAATTGCCGGACAAATAAGGGCCTTAGATTTTTTTGCAAAAATCTACACCATTAACGATTAAAATCTTATGAAACACAAAGAACACCCATGTATTCGATTAAATTGCATCTTTTTTGGTTCATTTGTTTTTATGTAGTACAATATATGTTTTTGTTTTGTCCATTTTTTATATTATATTAAAAATAAACTGCCCAGAGATATTGAAAATTGCAATTTAATGTAAAATAGATGAAATACAAATAATCCTTCTTTGTACACCACTCTTACATTGCTGTCACTGGACAAAGAGATAATGGCTCCCTCTTTTAGAAAATTGATGATTGACATTTAATCTCTTGATCTAGGTTTAATTCTATCGGGATTCTTGAAGAAGCGTAACAACACGACTTTCTAAATCATGAAATTAAATCAAACTTAAGTAAGAAAAATGAAATTAGTAAACAATATCATATAGATAGAAACATAAAAAGAACAGGTACAGAAAATGGGGGAAGATACAAACACAAAATGGATTTTACAATAAAAAGAGAAACATGATTTATCCATTTATTTTATAAATAATTCCTGCCTTTACTTATATGTTATATGTTGTGTTCAATTGAATGTAAGCCTACGGTGTTGGGATACAGATGTACCATCCATAAATGACAGAAAAATGGTTTGTTTGGTTTATGAAAACATTTGAAAGAGAGGAAGCAAATTATAAAATAACAGGCCCAGCTAAGAAATGGGGAAAAGATGACCAAGAACTGATTTAAAAAAATACTAAACGTTTAAGTTTTAATACATGTATACTTTTTCTAATAAATAAAAATATATTAATTTGTAATACATCAACAGTTTGGCTTTTATCAACAAGATAAACTATATAACACATTTAACGATCTTTTTTTTAAGTACATTTTCTTTTTTGTTATTCTTAATCTTAATCATCATGATTATTTTTTTTCTTGTCACCATGTTTTACTACCTATGAATAAATTGATATTGTGTTAACCTATCTGTATTAATGTTTTGTGGACTAGAAGCTGAATTAAGTGAATTCATTGTTAACACTATATTAAGAAAAAAGGGAATAATTGTTTGTGTTGGAGCTTTTGATTTCATTTTGTTAATAGTCCTTATTTGCTATATTTCATCAGTACATTATATTTATATTTTTAACTCATATTATATATACTGCCTCCCAAATAATGACAATATATATATATATATATATACAGGGCCCAGAAGTTATTGCCCTTAAAAATGAAAAAAAAAAAATCCCTTAAAAATTGTTTATTAATTCTCTCAAAAATTAGAAAAATGCCTTTAAAACAAAAAGATGTTCTTAAAAAATCAAATAATACATTTAAAATCCAATTGTTCTTCTTGCCCGCTTATGATACGAATATATAGAAGTACATCAACTCTAACTTAGGATATACGATTTTAACTGACAATAATCTCAACTAACAAAACAATCATGACTGTTTTGTTGATGTAAATAATTCCTTACATTTCTTGTCCTTTGGAAATTCCAAGCTAGCCAACCCTTTCTTCGGCATTGGGGTCTGCCATTAAAATATAAACAAGATAAGAATCTAAAAATACATGCACACTTAAGTAATGTTCTGTCAGAAAACATTAGGCTATGCTCATTGTTTTGTGTCTGGCTGTAATAATAATTACACGAGAAAATATAGTAAATTTGTGCATTTAAAGATCACCCATTGTGTGTTAAGATTTCTATGTAACAATTCCAAAAATGACATAAAAATGCATGGTAAGAGTAACAGCAAGAAAAATTCCAAAAAAATTATCTAACAAACTGTCACAAAATGGCATAAACTGTAAAACCCTTTAAATATGGAGAGGAGAAAAACCCACAATAAAAGTCATGTTTTCAATATCTTGGTGTCATAAAATGTGTTTATCTTACAAGTTACCATTGTGATTGATTTAACAGAAAAAATATGCAATGTCATCCACTCCCAGGTTCTGTATTTAAATAATAATGAATGGTAAGTGAACAAAATATGACTAAAACATGTACTATGTAAACATTTACTTTCTTTCATTGAATGAACCTGAAACTCTTGTTGGTATTTTATGGATGACCCCAAACCAATATGAGGGATGTCCAGTTCTAACTGAGGCCTAATCTATGTTACCTGTAACTAACACCTAATATTATTAATCATTTTAGTTCATATGCTTGCCGGTATGGTTTTCTTTCAGAGGCAACCACAAGGCCTCTGTCCATTGGTAACAATGTAAGTTGTAACTGTGTCCATCACAGACTCTGCCTTAAACTATAAGTGAAAAATGACCCTGAGCATGTGACGTTCCCTGGATGGGGCTCAGTGGTAGAGCACTGACTTGCTAAGCCAAGGGTCCCAGGTTCAATTCCCATACTCAGGTGTAATTTTTCAAATCTACAAATGTGTAGCAAGTAAGCAACAAATTAATGGTGTTTTCGTTCCACTCTCAGTGAGTTTTTTAAGGTTCCAATCTACACTCATATTTTATAGCTAAGACCTAACCAAAATGATATACATATTTAGAGCACAGTCAACTTTAGTGAATGAAGAGGTAATTAAAAACTTAAAAAGAGCTAGCAAAACTTTGCTCTCTAGACAATAAATTTAAAGAATAAGGTTGTTTTTCTAGTGAAAGATAAAGGCATTGTTTTAGATTTATTAATAAATCTCTTTAAGGAAAACCTCTTTTCACTTTTAAGTATTTAGAAAAGGGTACAGAAAAGGTGAATAGAAACATATAAAAGGAAACAAGCACAATATGGTATTTTTCTAAATCAAGACAATCGGCAAATGAAACAATATTTTTTAATAGTTTGAGATCATTATAAAAATGTTTTAATTACTCATGTATCTATTGATGTCATCAATAAACTCATTAAAAAGAAGGATGTATAAATTTGACCCTTTAAGAATATCACAAGGGACTAAACAAGAGTTTGAGGTGCATGTGTTTATTCTATTTTGCAAATAGATACTAAACTAAATATAATAATAGTATTAATAATAATACTTTTATTAATATTTGCTTATATTATAATAAAATGTCTAGCCTTTTACAGATGAAAATACATGATTTTTACACTATACATTTTGTACCTTTGTTTCTGTTTAGTGTTTACTATAGGCCCTAACCATTTTTGTATTTTGTTTCCCAGATAACACCGAACACCACTCCAAAACTCGGGGGTGTCTTTCATGAAAATGAAATGGTAGGTAAATAAAATTAAACATTGAATCAAATATGATTAAAAATTATTGTTTTATGCATGCCTTTCTAATTTTTTATGTGTTTATTGACAGTTTTTCCCCCTCTATATTTTGTTTTAGTATCCGTCTTGATTAGGCACATACTTTAACTACAATAATGAAATAGGTATGAGGAAGGTAAAAATTTAAAAAATAAAAATTCAGTTAATCTACCCACATTTTGGTGTAGAGAAAGTGAGAACCTATTTAGGTAAAAATAGGGTGTCTACCATATGTGAAAATTAGGAACTAGCCAGGAATTTGAAGTGATCGGGGAAAAATGGGAATATGTTGGGAATTTGTTAAATTACAATAACAATCTGGGAAAATGTTGTACTCAAAATATGAAATATAATAATCATTAAAGCAGTAAATAATAATGTTATTCAATTTGTAGTTTTGTTGTTGTTTGTAGCTGTGTAATATATTTTATAATTCCTATAAATAATGTTAATCCAATATTTTTTTAAAATGTTTATTCAAATTTTATAACATTTTTATTATTCATAAAAAAGATTAATAGAGAAATGAGGGGGGAGGGGTTAGAAGGATGTTACATACTTTTTAGTCAGGAAATTTTAGGAAATGGTCATGGGAAATCAGGGAAAAAGTCAGGAATTTCATTGGTCAAGTTGAGTAGACACGATATAAAACTAACCTCAGTACACCCAACTAGGATTCAAAACTTGATGTATCCGATAATCTGTTCTCACACGAGAGTAGTGCATTAGACCATGCAGCCATCAATGCTGGTAGACTATCACTATTCTTAAAGCTTAAAGTAGTCATTCAAAATCATTTTATAGTGCATTGGCACCTTAGTGATAGAAGAACAGAACACTGAGTTTTGGGAATGTGAAATTAATAGCTATCATCATCTATGTAATGTATTTTTACTCACTACCCATTCAGGCTATACACATCAATATCGACTATGCTAATGTGATAGAAATGAGGAAGATATCATTTATAGGAAAAGTTCCCACACTTTTGTGGAGGAACAGTGAGAAACCGTTGAAGAAAATCCACTCTCGGTACACTCCACTAGGATTCAAACCCCAATCTCCCCGTCTTCGGCAGCCCAGTATATTTTGAGAGTGGGTGCCTTGCCTTAGACCATGTGGCCATCGAAGTGGGTTATCTTAAGTTGAGTCCAAAACAGTATAGATGCAAGGTTAGATTGCTACCTTTAAGCGTAAACAAAGTACATAGATTGCTGTTGGCTTGACTTTACATTCACATAAGTAGCGAGTAAACCGTGTACATAAGGACAAAGCATGTGACTTTTTATCAGTGCATTCAATAACTAGGCTATAAACAACATATTGTAGGAGGTAGAGATTGGAATAGCGCCGGTAGCTTAGAGGAAATGCATTCACATTTGTGTGTGTGACAGATATATATATATATAAATTAGTAGCTTTTGTGCATGAACACACACACCTCCCTCTTGCTCTTTCAAAACTCACTCTTTCCCTCAAATTTTCTTTCTTTCTCTCTCTCTCTATATATATATACATACATATATATATATATATGTATGTATTATCGCGTCTTACTACCTGTTAAGGCCAATAATTTGTCATATAAACTTTCTATAAAAATTTACCTGATGCAGTACAACGTATGACTGGGACATAGCTCTGAAGAAACAGTATGTGCACTGGAAGAGACAGTGGCCATGAGTGGATTGAATATGGTCCACANTGCTTGTGATAGATATTGCACAATACTTCTGTCAACCAAACAAACTCTTCATTTTATTAATTTTGCTTTGCCCCCAACCTGGTTTTTAATTGTTTAGAAAAAAAATCTCTTCAAAATTTCAAAATTCTGATTTGAGGTGCATAATGTTTGTGCACAAGGGCTATTTGATTTTAAAATTTTCAGAGCTTTGCATGTGATAGGTATCTAGCACTGCTAATGACATACATATAAACACTTAATTTTATTATTATTATAGATCGGTAACTAGATAGAAGATGTTACAGGACAGGTGGATAGGAACACATAAAATAGATCAAACTTAATGTGGCATTTACAAAGGAAAGAATATAGTTCACACTTTACATTGTTGCCACTGGACAAAGAGTTAGTAGCTTTCTCCTGAAGAAAATCGATTGTTACCTCTCAATCCTTTGACCGAAGCTGTTTTGTATCGGAACTCATCGGAAGGAAGTGTGAAATGTGCAACACGGCCATACTAATTGCTGTAGAAAATATAAATTATAATTAAGTGTTGCATTGGTTTGAAATAATATGAGTTAACATTCAGTTAAATGATAAATTAATGCTAGTTGGGTTGAGGTTTGTCATCTAATTATGTATTATTATTATTATTATTATTAGCACCGCATCTTACTACCCGTTCGGTTTATACGCACCTACGCTAATGTGTAATGGTAGGGTGATTGTGAGATGAAATGGAGGACCTACAGTTTAACGTGGAATCCGAACCACGGTGGAGGCCTGGCATTCTCCACATTCACAAGATGTCTTGTCAGAGGTGAAGGAAGGGTTTGGTAATCAGATAAATCTGTGCCGGGACCAAGGATTGAACCCCGGCCGCCAGCACAGAAGTCTGACACCTTACCCCTAGACCGCCAGGTCACCTCTAATTATGTAGCTTGTAGCAAAGAGCCACTACTATGTATACTAACTTTTCTAAAAAGAAAATTCAGAATGAAAGTTTAGAGGAGCTATAAATATTCATAGATATCACTATATTATATTTCTATAAGGAAAACCTCTTCTTGCTTTATGAGGTAATTATATTTTACTGAGAGAAAGACAGTAAAGGTGGATAGAAACATATAAAAGAAACAAATACAATAGGCCTTCTATAATGAAAAGAAGAACACAGCTCATACTCATACTTTACATGGCTACCATCGGACACTCAGATAGAGATGAACATTTCCAGGAAATTTTGAATTGGAAAATTTTCCGCTTGTGGTAAAGGGGTTAAATTGTAGAGGGAGAACTTAAAAAACTACCCTCACTGCACCTGAGCGGGATCGAACCCTGATCTCCCTGTCATCAGGACACCATCACCACCACCACCACTATTTATTATTACTGTTAATATCACTATCATCATAACTATTAGAGCTATGGTGTAATTTGGTCGTTATTCTTTGTAAATCACCACTTTCTAATTTCAGTTTCATAAACATTAAATAGCTTATATAAGTTAAATACTATAATTTTTTAAGTATATCATATTGAGAAAATTTAAAATTAGATTTAGGAAAGAATTAAAGCCTCTACTTTTCCCCTCCCTTCTTTCCTCGAAATTTAATTTCAAAATCACATACATAATTCAATCAAAACTCACAACACTATCGCTTTCAGACATGTCTAGCATAAGAGAAGCAGGTTTGTGGCTTGATTTTGTTGTTTCCACAGATTCTGGGCAGCTGAAACCAATTTAGCTGTTCTTTCACTAGTAGGTCTGTTTCTTTTCTTGATTTTTACTAACCTGGAGGTCTTCCAGTTTCGCTCATATGAAGCAGCAGTTGCAGGAATGTAGATAAACCAGTTCCTTCCCATGCTAACAACCACAATAAACTTTGACTCATGTTACACCGGAGCATCCCCGACAGCAACTTGCAACAACTGTAAGCTCAGACAATGGGATCTTGCACAACAGTGGTTAGCAAAATCCAGACTACACCCTGATTTAAATCGGAGATTTAAAAAGAAAAATTATTATTATTTATATTATAGTCTTGGTTAGTCTTATCAATATTTTAAATTATATTTTTAGTTCTTTTTCAGCGAGCTATTTATCTATTCAAGTTATTACTATAGGGGAAATGCTGATTATATATTATTAATTGTTTTCTAATTTGTTTAGGATGGAAGTGATTCTTCGATTCCCAACAGGACCAGCAATGTGTGAATTATCAAAACGCAACCAACATAACACAAACAAAAGTCACTTAATGTTAAGTGTATTATAAGAAATTTAACACATATAATTTTAAAATATATTCTTTTTTTTTTGTCTTGATTGGTTGAGTAGCTTTAACATAAATAATTAGTAGTTCTATGAATAGATTTAGTAGAATCATTTGTTGAGCCTGTCATACTTGTATTTAAGTTTTTGGGCGAGTGTTTTATAAATCTAGTTTGAAGAATATTTTAATAATATTGTAAGTTCTCATATACAAATATTGATGATTCTAAACATAAGGTGTAAGGTCCTTTATGAGAGATAACTGACTTTGTTATTGATATATATATATGATAGTTAACGGAAGTTTTAATCAACCCCAGTAGTATTAGAGTGAAAGGAAATCCCTGAAAAAATCCACCCAAAAGTTATTAAACTACATTAACACAATATTATATTTTAAATGTTAGGTTTCATGAGGCAGCCAACCAGAGTAATATTAATAATTTATTTTTGTATCCGCCTCTATACCTATTCTAGTAGTCTATTTTTAAAGGACTTTAAATTACGTCACAAGGGATTTAATATTAGGTATTCTTTGTTATCTCCTTCTAGGGCAGGTAGAACGCCATCATTACCAACCACTCCGACTAACCCCCTCAGGTTATACACGCATGTACTAACTATGCTGAGCAATGTTGAATTTAGAGGAAGTGTACTTACACTTTTAAGGAGGGAAAGGGGAAAACCATTTAGGAAAAATCACCCTCTGTACACCTGACTAGGAGTCGAACCCTGATTTCCCTGTCATCAGTAGTCTTGTCTATTGTGAGAGTGACGCCTTGGACCATGCGGCCCCTGAAGCAGCTCCTTCAAAATAAACTTAAATGTTTCAAGTAAAGGAAGGTTCTTTTTAATGTTTTAAATATGGTACATTAAAGTAAAGTCATTTAATTTGAACTTTATATAAATACTGTAGTCAAAAATCACAGATGCTTGTATATTTTTCAGTATAGACTTTCATTCCAAACAATTAGGTGCTTGCTCTAATTTTGTATAACAAACTAAACCATCTTATTTTGTATTATAGCATCCATATTTATAATGCTTTAATACATATTGAGCAGAGTTTAATATATCTAAGTGGAATAAAACATTTGTTTTGCTCTTTTAAACTGTACTTAACTATATTCATATATCTACCTGCCTTGGGCAAAATCTTACAAATGCTATGCCTGAGATGTCCACTACAATCTATAAAATGTGGAGTGTTTGAACATTTGGAGTGCAAGGAAAATTGTGTTTAAAATTCATATTTGAATTTGTCTCTGTGGCGTGTGTTGGTAATTGATAATTTTGTTAATGATAAATTAGTGTGAATCTCAAGTGTTTAACAAGTTTAAATCTTGATAAAACATGACCCAAACTACAATAGTATTGAGCTTGAATTTGTTTTTTGTTTCTTAATGAAAAGTAAACTTTTTTCAACTGTGTATTGAAACTTATTAAACACTTTTGAGTACTTTTACAAACTTTGACTTGTGATCTTGTTAAAAACATCAAATTGATATTTTAACTGGGTTAAAATATTTCCTCATTCTTAAATAATTATTGATGCTGACCTGATTATTGTATTAATTTCCCTAATTTTGTTTTTAAAAAAATGAGAAAAAGATTAAATAAAATTAACAATCCTATAGCTATGTTTGAATGATTTTGAAAAACTGTTTAACTCATCTTCACTTTGTTCTTACAAAACTGTGACATCCCTGCCTTGTGCTGAAGCCATCACTTTGCACAAATCCTGGCATCTGAACAAATAATGAACATTTGTGACACCTTCTTCTTTGGCTGCATCATTTAAAGTGTCACTCTCGCAATAGAATTTACTGCTGATGATTGGGAGATCAAAGTTCAAATCACTGTCGGGTATATTGAGGCTGCTTTTATCTAAATGGCTTTTCACAATACCTCCACACAAATGTGGCTACCCTTCCTCTGAATTCAACCTTCCTCATATCTAATATGTTTAACCTATTAGTACATATGGGTACAACCCAAATGAGTAGTAAAATGCGCTGCTAAAAAAACATCTATGACATTACTGCCTTTTGCTATATTTAAGACTGCAAAAATCCTGGAAACTCCACAGCTCATTATAATTACTCTTCATACTTCAGTTTATTGTCTGATACCTTGACTCAGTTGGTAGCGTGTCTACCTACTGAGCTAAGAGTCCCGAGTTCGATTCTCGGCATGGTTGAAAATTTATCATTTATGAAAATATGGGTTTACCCTTTCACATTAATAAATTAACAGCCAAGGACTGGATGTTGTATCTATCCTAGTCTTAAGATATATATTATAAATCATATGAAGCTACGACAGGCCTAGCCATATGTTAGTGGAAAAATATACAGCTTGAATAAAAACTAACCCAGAACAAAGGCGGGAAACAGTAATGGATTTTAAAAAAAGCTCAGTTTATTGCAAGAAATAGTGTAAATAAGTAGGAAAAAGCAGAACAATAACTCAACTCTTCTTCTGAAGAAGGCGCTTGATGAACTCTGGAAATCAATGTACATGTTTAATGGGTGTTTTGTAGGTGTGCAACACAGTTTTAACAGCTGTCCAAGCTATCTGCATGTGTTACACTCATATGCTATGGATGACAAAGGTAGAAAATAGAGGAAATACTCCCCTATTTTAATGAAGAAAGTGTAAGAAACCATTTGAGAGAAAAGCACAAACACCACACATAGATTTAAGATCTGTTGTTAATAGTATGAAGTGCAAATATTAAAAATGATATACAGAGACATGTGGTTTTGTGGAAATCCTAGGTTGCCTTTGATCCTACAAAGCGTATTAAGACAATTGCTGGCCTTTTAAAAGAGCTTATCGATGAATGATTCAGATGATTAATACTATCCCCATACCGATAATATCACCCACCTATAATTATTAAAGAAGAAATAATATTAATAATGGTGTGTCTGGGCTACATCAGTTTGTCAGCTCAGTTGGCGGAAAGATTAGCCAGTGCCCAGGAGACACCTGCATGTACTTATCTATTTTCTTTTGCTTAGCATTGTATCTTACTACCCATTCAGGTTATACACCCATGTGCTAGTTACTATAATGTATTAGCGATGAGTAAGGTCGGATTTAGAGGACGTGTACACACATTTTCATAGAGGGAGAGTGGAAACCACCCTCAGAACACCCGGATCGAACCCCAATCTCTCCATCATCAGCAGTTTAGTCTATTGTGAAAGTGATGCCTCAGACTATGCGGCCATCAAAACTGGTATATGCTGATCGTATATTCTTTTTGTGGAAGCTCTTTTCATGTCTGGATGAGGATAGTGAATTTGAAGATCTTAACCTAGCGTAAGTCTAACCCTGGTAAACATGGGCATTATTCCCCAATAGTAGCCGAGAATCAAACCTGGGACCTCTAATAGAATGAAACCAAGGTTTGGGGATTGGGCAATAATAGTCAATTTTCTTCAAGAGGATGTAGTTTATTTGTCCAGTGGCAACAATGTAAGATGTGAACTGTGTTCATTACCTTCTTCCATTTATAAAGAAGAAATAAATAAAAGTTATTGTTAACCATTAAGACAGTCATTACAGTTGAACATGTTTGAAAATTAATCATTTATCATTATATTGGGATTTGAAGAAATTTATTTTAATGTGTTTTGTACGTAAGATTTACAAAAAATATCAACTCCTTGTTTAATTTTATGGTTTAACTAACTATTTATAAGTTTTATTAACAGTTTACCAACTACAGTAAGTTATGAATGCAAATCTAATACAGGGCAAGAATTGGTCAGAATTAACATGCATTGTGATTGGAAAAATAAGTATTTTAAAAGGTCGTACTTGAAACCTTATTTTTCCAGGTGTTGGGACCTACCTGTGGTGGCAATTGATGAAATACCTTAAAAGGAGATGATGCAGAATGTTGAAGAAATTAATTCCCTCTTGAAATAATTTAATATTTTTAAAACATTTGGTTATAGGTTTTATATAAAGACTTGGATTAGCTAATAAAATAAAAAATTACTAATAATACTTTTAGAGTGAAAGGGGAAAACGGGGTGTGGTGTTTCCAAGCCACTACCATTCCCAACTTTAAAAAATAAACTCAACAGCCTTATCTACTTGGAACTGATTAAGAGAGTTAATACCATGCGTGTAGTTTCTGAAATGAGCTCATTTTTATAAAGTAGGTTTACTTCATTGATTGGTGAAAAATTATACCTAGATACAAGAATTAAAATCTGGTACTGTATACTAATGCCATATCATTGAGATTTTCAAATTTTGCTTGTTTCCAAGGTCAACACATTTAAAACGTGATTTTTTCCAAAATGATCCATTATAAAAAAACTTTGCATTTTTAAGGCTCTGGTCTAGTTATGTTTATTAAAATAAAATGAAACTACTCACAATCCTCTTTGTTCATCTTTAAACTGATCACATTTACAAGTGGATGACTAATGCAAATAAAATTTGTTCAAAACATTTTTAATCTAGGGAATCTCAAACTTGACATCTCAATGCCCTCTATAACTATGGGTATTGGTGTTGAAATAATCGTTAGTCAAACTTATTTTTGATGACATTCTTAGCTCCAAGACAAATTTACACAACTTGACCCAATTTTATTATAATCTTGATTCTACATGGTCGTGTTTAACTAATGACTAGAATATATATTCTTGACTTAACTTAGTTAGTCGTCTTGTCCATATCTGCCTATAATAATATCAGTAATATTGTATTTTTAGACCTTACTCGATCTTGACCGGCTTATTTTCAAAGGCTGAGATCGATGAATCCTGACTTCTAAATGTTAATCTCCAAAAAAGTGCTCATATCCTTTGTTTTGTTGTTTGCCTCTAAAATCCACAAAAAGAGCAGACCTGCCCTAGGGAATTGCTGTGCCTAACAGTACACCAATTTGTACATTGTGTGCCCTCAAAAACTTAATACCTATTGTTGTGCCTTCCCATATTTCAAATTAACATGATGTAAAAATGTAAATGAGCTTCAAAAGCCACTACCATTACAATTTTCTCTAGTGTCGTTTGTGTGTGTTGATAAACATTTTAGTGAAAAATTTCATTTTTGAGACTTTATTTTCCAGTTAGTAAGAGATCCGTATGTATATATAATTTTTTTTTTCAAAAGATTTTAGTAATTATTTTTACAGGTGTGTTAGTAGGTATTTTTCATTTCCGAGTTAAGTTTGGATGAAAATAATTATTTTTTTCAAACTTGAGCAATATAAAAAATATATATTTCAAGTTTAATTTCTGTAATAGATCCATTCATGGACCATAAATAGGTACAAGTATAATTTTTGTGAAAAAAATGTATAATCACAAATTCAAATTTTTAAATAAATCTAATAAAAATTGTACTATTTTTAAATTAGACAAAAGGAAATATTGAGTGACACTATTTGCTATAGAATTATATCTTATAAGTGAATAAAACCAATTAAACCATGAATTTTAGAGAAAAAGATCAAAAATTCCAAGTGCTCAAATTTGTTGAGTTTTGTAAAAATCTAGAGTTTGAGCAGCTACTAAGACTCGGTTCAAACTCAAATTTTTGAGTATGTGCACACCCCTAGCTATGTTAATGACTTATACAAACCATGTAGTTGATTTGATACAATTTTATGATTACTGAGGGACCAATTATATATATATTTGATTATTTTTGTGTGTATGTACAGAATGGGTAGGCCTATTGGTAAAATAATATAATTTTCAGTTTTGCTATACATAGGTGCAATTATAATAAACTGAATAAGTAATTATTTTATTTTATATCTATTTTTTTTTGTATATACATCAACATTGTGTGCAACATAATTGGACTAAATAAAATACAGGGTTGGAATTAATGAATCATGTTTGAAAAAAAATCCACATGAATTGTATTGCTCTATCTAATATAAGTTTTACAAAAAAAAAAAAAGTATTATTTATATTTAACCTTGTTACATTGAATCCAAGCTCTTTTATTTTAATTTGAACAGTTTTTTTTTATTTCCAATGTACAGTTTTATTTAGTTTTAAATTATCTTGAATATTTTAATATGTTCCAAGTTAACTATCAAATAGCTTAAAGCTGTTTAAAACATTTCAAGCAGTTGTGTCTTATCAGGGATTGACAATATGTAATTATTTTATTTAATATTTGCAAAAATGTTCCCCTGGTAATAATTTAAATTTAATTGAAGCATTAGTGTGTTTGAACAAAAAATTCTCACACATGAGTGTTCGTAACATGCATGCAAGCTGTGGTCCATCGTATGTTCATTGAAAGTCTATATTTTTCTGGCTTTCATCCCATAGCTCTAGCCAGTGTCGTTCTTAATTCTGACGTCATAACTTTAGGTGCCCTGAGAAGGGAAAGATTTGTGGAGCTCAGGCATGATGCAAGCAACAAATTTACAACTTATCAACAACCGAAGCTAGAACAGAAGTCACTGAAAGATACCCTTGCGTACCCTTCTCTACACCTTTCAAAAAACAAATTATACTGTTGGCCTTGTCTCTCATTGATATATAAAAATCTTCTAATATATAAAGACAATCAAATACACCAATTATATGCTGCAGGTTGTATTATATGGGGGCATTTAAAAATACATATTGTTTTTATTACTTGTATGTGTATTTAACATAATTAATTACCAAGGGACAGATGGCTGAATGGAGTAAAGAGCAGGGTGGAGAAAAGAGGATAAGACTGGGCCAAAACTCCATACGCTCTTTTTAAGCTTAAGGGGCAAAGCCTATCCAAACCTCCTTTCTAGCTTGCCTAAGAAATTTGGTCACAAGACACTACTGGTTTCAGGTTACATGCTTTTATTTTACACATTCAAAATGTATCCAGGGCAGTGACTGTAAAAATGTTAACAGGGTAAAGATTGATCATCTGCATTGATACAATACAAATAGATGTACTCACCATTCTGCATGCTTGTATAGTTTAACTATATATAGAACCATGAGGAGTGTGGCCGGTGTGCCATGCCTGTGACGTGTTAAACGTAGCAGGTGATGATGGACATGCTCAATGTTTATATACACATCTAGATGTAATGAATGTAAACTCATCGCGACATTATACACATGACTATATAAACGCTAGTATAAAATCAGCCTAACTCACACCTTGAGAGTTGTAAAATGTATACAAATACAATGCCTGAAAATAAAAAATAAGTTTTCTCATTTTAAATATTTAAAAATAACCCACGTATCAATGAAAATCATCTTAAATTGCCATTGATCTTTATTTGATTCCCCCATTCTTAGTTATCTTAGGTATCTTACATGTATACAATTTTACCTCAAAAATGGAGAATATTTCATAAAAACCAGGAAAACATTATCTCCCCTTATTTTTATGAAAATAAACTATGTAATTAATTGCATGTCTTAATAAATATGTTATAGTTAAGTTTTTAGAAACAACCCTTTCTTAATTCAATCACACACACTCGCTAACTTCAGTGGCCTAATGATTTAAGGCTTTACTTTTGCAATAGACTAAACTGCCGAGGATGTAGAGACCGAGGTTTAAATCCAGATCGGGTCTGTGAGGGTGGTTTTTTCACTCGTCTTACAAACTAATATGGGTAAACTTCCTCTAAATTCAACCTTGCTCATCCCTAACCCATTAGTATAATTAATACATTGGTGTATAGGTGTATATCCCGAACAAAAAGACACACATACTTTTTTTGTTTTGCAAAACTTGCCGCTTTTCATGAAACAAAGCTCTTGAGCCTGCCCTCACGCCCAACTAACTTTCAAGCAAAAATTAAATATAAATCAGTAAAAACTATGATTTTGTAGATACAATCAGGCCCCCTTAGAACACACAGAATACACTAGTTGTAACTAAATAACTAATATTAATATCCTCCTAGATTTAATAGAAATAATGACACATTTGTAAAAATAAATTAACCATATCATACACCTTAAACACTAATTAATGTAAAAACAAATTGCTTACATTAATTCTCTATATGGTGTGGCCATAGTTAAAAGATAACCAGGTGGATAGTTGTGCTCATAGAAATTCAAAAAAACAAACTATTTTTTTATTACACCCCGATTCAACCGATAATAAATGTAATGTCACTTTTATTTAAGTTTTTCACTGCCACAGATATACAAGGCAAAGAATTAACCCTTTAAAGGTGCTCGAAATTGCATGGCTTATGAACTTGTGCTCAAACCTGAATATTCATTTAAATTTAACTTGGAATATGAGTACCTGCAGAATCATACTAATTGTCTTTGTTGCTCCAAATTAATGTTTTCCTCGTCCTTTAAGCACTATGCATTAGTAATATTATGGTTTGCACTGAAAGCTGTCTCAAAACATCACTGTCATACACTAAAATAATGTGTATTAAATATAGTGCATTGGGCAAAAACAATTTGTAATAAATAAAATGATAGAATATTAGGAAAATAATAGGGCACAAATAAAAGTAAAAACACTAATACATATTTACACACACTTTAATATTTCAATGCCATTATAGCTTCTTCCTCAGGAAGAATCGAAATATAGAAATGTGTGTAAATATGTGTTAAGTGTTTTTACTTTTATTTGTGCTTTACCATTTTCCTAATATTCTATCATTTTATTTATTCATTACAAATTGACATACACTTAAGTTACCCAGTTTGAAAAGTAAATGATCTTGCAGATAGATTTTAAAAAAACTCTTAAGAGAATTATTCAAATCTTGATAACTCAACTTTTCCTACTCCATATCTGTTTGGATTTTTTATAGAGTTCCAAATTATATTATTGATTGATTATTGATATTATCATTAATCTTAACTAATGTGAGCAAAAAAGTTTGATAAAATGAAACATAAGTAAGGTAACGATCAATTTTCTTCAAGAAGCATTCCATTACCTCTGTCTAGTAACAGATTTGATAGGGGCATATTTGGACGTGGAGTATGAAGAAAGTATAATACACGAGGAGCTATATTTCCCATGAAAACAGTGCCAAATAACTTACTTTTAAAGGCTTATAAAAACTACACGAAATAAGTTGGTGTATGAGGAGAACAAGGCACTACAAGAGGTGTTTCATAATAGTTTTTTTAAATTTCCAAATAGAAGATTTATTGGCTAACAAAGAAAGGAAAATATTAAATCGATTTATACGTTAATTATTGCACACAAAACTATAATGTAGTAAATTAACATTTATCATAATAAATTCTTTACAACAGTTAAATGTGGAATTAAGGTTTTATTCAATTACATGACAAAACTCACAAATAAATAATAAACCCTTTTATTACAGCTTTGTACAGGACATATAGTTAATAAACTTTTCAAAAATAACATTATTATTCTATTTTAAATCATAAAATTTCTTCCTCGTTAATACTAATTAATGATACCGTAGTTCTAATTATATTAAGACATTTAAATACATTATGTTATTAAATGTGAACTAATCTCTTTTTTTTAATAAGTTTTCATTATTGTAGGTAATGTAATATACTTATGTTTTTGATAGTTTTAGCTATATAGATAATATAACGACAAATGATAAGTATTGATTTTTATATTTAAAAAAATACATGTCACAAATCTTGTTAGGTATTACTATTTAAATGTATTATATAATTAATACAAATATATTTAAATATTTATTATTCAAAAATAGATATTTTTATACTTAATTTAATTTTTATTTATGTAAAACCAAATTCGAACATTTTCAACAACCATAATAAATCTAATACCAACAAAAAATTTAAAATGCTGAATTATATATGATGATATAAAATATTAACAGAAAATTAAAGGAAAAAGCTCGAATTCCTAAGGATATAATTTAAGTATTTTAACTATACATTTGAAAACGATGCTTAAACCAATGTTTTGATTAAATATATAATTCTTGTGATTTATAAAAGGTGTAGATTAATAAATGATTGTAATTTTAGTCGTTATATTAAATATCATTCTTTCATTTGATAAAGTA
Organism: Timema californicum; assembly: GCA_902141385.1. Classification (NCBI taxonomy): domain Eukaryota; kingdom Metazoa; phylum Arthropoda; class Insecta; order Phasmatodea; family Timematidae; genus Timema; species Timema californicum. The sequence continues at coordinate 63,673 of CABFOW010001508.1, forward strand.
TAGAAACTCTACGGAAAATACTTATTTAACTCCTCTATTCAACCATTTTAGAAGACAAAACAAATGTAATGTAATAATGCTTAGATAATATTTTTATGATTTTAAACTCAAATATTAATTTTATTATTTAAAGCCAATTAATATAAGGATATTTTGAGTTATTCAATAAATGAAGTGTACATTAAATATGTAATCTTGTAAATATTATGTATATTGTGACAATAAAAATAAATAATAGTTCGAAAAATTTACAATTAATTATATTCCATAACATCCACGTTGATAAACACTAAGATTTCAGTCACAAGATATCTTTATTGGCTGATTTGAGAGGGGATATTTGGTCGTGCAGTATGAGGAATGTATAATACCCAAGGAGCTATATTTCCCATGAAACACTGCCAAATATTTTTTACGTTTAGAGGCTCATAAGAGCTAGAAAATATGAGGTGGTGTATGAGGAGAACAGGACACTACAAGAGATGTTTCATAATAATTTTTTTTTTAAAGTTCCACATATTAGATTTATTGGCTAACAAAGAAAGGAAAATATTAAATCGATTTATACGTTAATTATTACTCACATAAAGCTTTAATGTAGTAAATTAACATTTGTCATAATAAATTCTTTACAACAGTTAAATTTGGAACTAAAGTTTTATTTAATTAAGATGACAAAACTCACAAATAAATAATAAACCTTTTTATTACAACTTTGTACAGGACATATAGTTAATAAACTTTTCAAAAATAACATTATTATTCTATTATAAATCATAAAATTTCTTCCTCATTAATACTAATTAATGAGAGAATGAATTATATTAAGACATTTAAATACAATATTTTATTAAATATTGACTGTCTTTTTTTAATAAGTTTTCATTATTGTAGCTAATGTAATATTATTTATGTTTTTGATAGTTTTAGCTATATAGATAATATAACGACGAATGATAAGTATTGATATTTATATTATTTTTTTTTAAATATGTTACAAATCTTGTTAGGTTTTACTATTTAAATGTATTTTATAGTTAATACAAATATTTTTTATTCATAATAGATATTTTTATACTTAATGTTAGTTTTTATTTATGTAAAACAAAATTCAAACATTTTCAACAACCATAATAAAACCAATACCGTCAAAAAAATTAAAATGGTGAATAGTATATAATGATATAAAATATTAACATAAATTTAAAGGAAAAATATCGAATTCCTAATGACATAATATAAGTATATTATCCATACATTTAATACCGATGCTTAAAGAATGTTTTAATTTAATCTATGTTTAAATATATAATTCTTGTGATTTATAAATGATCTAGATAAATAAGCGATTGTAAATTTAGTCTAGTTATATTGAATATCATATCTTTCATTTGATAAATAATAGCAGCTCTATAGATAATACTTATTTAACTGCACTTCTTCAACCACTTTACAAGACAAAACAAAGTGTACTGTGATAAAGCTTAGCTCATAAATATATGATTTTAAAATAAAATGTTGATCTTTTTATTTAAACCAAATTAATATACCCATGTTTCTGCTTATCACGTAGACGTGTTGTGAATGTTATTTGTGATTATTATTAAAGATATTTTGGGTCATTCAATAAATGAAATCTAACTTTAAATATGTAATCTTGTCAATATTATGTATATTGTAACAAAAAAAAATTACTAAAAAGTTACAATTAATTTATTCCATAACATCAACATTGATAAACACTAAGATTTCAGTCACAAGATGGTTTTTGTTAGCTGATTTTGAGCAGGGCATATTTGGTTGTGGAGTATGAGGAAAGTATAATACGCGAAGAGCTATATTTCCCATTAAAACACTGGTAAACAACTTATTGTAACTTAATTGTAAGTTCTTTTAATTGATCTATCATATTTGATCATGACTGAATGCTCATGAATTGATTATGATTTGAATTTTCTTTTTTAGCTTCAAAATACTTCTCACATTCGGTTGTTGCGTCAATTTCGTCTTGGTTGAAGGACTAAATGAGATGATTAAAGATTTTTACGAATTCTTGTATAATGCCACCAGCTTGAAGGAAATAGGATAAACCTTTGCGCAGTAAATAGAGGATAAATCTTTTAATGTGTCTGACGCGTTGAAGGCTGAGATTTGCTCCTGTAAGAGTCATATCGTCGCCTTCAACGTATCGAGTGATACGCGAGATAACTCTGTGGGAGTTGTTATCGGATGTTGATTTGAACAAGACGTGGTAATGGTCCCCGTGGTCAAAGAGGATGAAGCGGGGCAGTTTGTTACGGGGGGTGGAATGGATTTTTTTTTTGAGGTCTGAGGTTGAGAGAGATTTTCCTCGGGTGAAGAAGGTGAACAGGACATCTGATGTGTCCTCTTCATTGGATTGGATTTGATCGGTAGGTTCGGGTTGTTTACGGAGGTCATTAGGCAAGTCATTGGTTGAGTCCAAGGTAGTGGGTTTTCTATTTCTTTTGATAGGTGAACTATCTCTATTTGTCTGCCTAGGATTACCTCTTTCACTGAGTGGATTGTTGGAGTGTTGTAAAGATTTGGTGGATTTTCGTTGTTTCCCATTTGTATTAGGGTTTCGACTGGATCGTATGCTTTTAGAAGATATAGATAATGGTCTATCAATTCCTCCCGAAGAGCTCGGTTGGATATGTTTATGAAGGTTAGATAGAGAATTTGAGGTTGGTTTTTTGGTTTTAGAACTTGGAGATGAGATATCAATGAATTCAACGGCTCGTTTTCGTTGTGGACTTGGTGTTTGGTTTCGTTCCAAAGTGTGAAAGTTAGCCTGTCTATCGGTGCTGTTCTTGTTAGAGATGTCAGTTTTACTACGTACCTTCTTGGGGGGATTTGAAAGGTGGTCCCCCGTGTCGACGTTATCGTCACCCAGTCTTTTCTTAGAAGTGCCTGATCTGACCATGTCCATGCCTGTGTCATACTTAATTATGAAAGGTAAACAGTCTTCTATAGTAACTTGTTTTTGTTGTGGTTCGGATGTGTGGAGTGGAGATTTGGTTGTATTTTTTACAGGTGTGTCTAAAGGTGTATTGTCTTGTACAATAAAGTCAATGTAATCGTCTTCAACAATGTCGAATAGATGATCACTCACCAAATTAGAAGTCTTGTAGGTTGGTGGTTCAGGTAGATCTGGTGGCGGCAAGAGATCCTCGTCGAAATCAAACGTCCAATATTGAGCGTTCTGACTAAACTCTTGTGAATACTCTGACATAGTGAAATAAATGGTTACTGTCATGGCGTTATATATAGTTTTTGATACTATTTATTGGTGGGAGGTTTTTTATTATCTAAAGGAAATCTGGTTGATAAGTTGTTTCCTCTAGATAAAGATAATATTTTGGTTGTAAATATCCTCTCCACACATCCAGTTAAGAGTTCGTTTATATCTCCACCATCCGGAGAAAAAATATATATATATATCCTCTCCACTCCTCTCCATCCGCTGTGCTCTCAATTAAAATACCAAACAAAAAAACACCCGAGTTTTTTACTGAGTATGTAATCAATGATTACTGTTACACTGTAACTATACTAGGCTCATAAAAGATAGAAAATAAGAGGTGGTGTATGAAGAGAACAAGGCACTACAAGAGGTGTTTCGTAATAGTTTTTTTAACTTCCATATAGTAGATTAATTGGCTAACAAAGAAAGGAAGATATTAAATCGATTTATACGTTAATTATTACACACATAAAGCTATAATGTAGTAAATTAACATTTGTCATAATAAATTCTTTACAATAGTTAAATGTGGAATTAAGGTTTTATTTAATTAAGATGACAAATCTCACAAATAAATAATAATTCTTTTTATTACAAATTTGTACAGGACATATAGTTAATAAACTTTTCAAAAATAACATCATTATTCTATTATAAATCATAAAATTTCTTCTTCGTTAATACTAATTAATGATAGAATGAATTATATTAAGACATTTAAATACAATATTTTATTAAATGTGAACTAATCCCTTTTTTTAATAAGTTTTCATTATTATAGCTAATGTAATATTACTTATGTTTTTGATAGTTTTAGCTATATAGATAATATAATGACAAATGATAAGTATTGATATTTATATTTTAAAAAATATATGATACAAATCTTGTTAGGTTTTACTATTGAAATGTATTTTATAGTTAATAGAAATATTTTTTATTCATAATAGATATTTGTATACTTAATTTTAGTTTTTATTTATGTAAAACAAAATTCAAACATTTTCAACAACCATAATAAAACCCATACCGTCAAAAAAATTAAAATGTTGAATAATATATAATGATATAAAATAGTAACCGAAAATTAAAGAAATAGCTCGAATTCCTATTGATATAATGTAAGTATTTTAACTATACATTTAATAACGATGCTTAAACCATTGTTTTAATTTTATGAACGACTAAATATATAATTCTTGAAATTCATAAAGTGTGTAGATTAATAAGTGATTGTATAATTTTAGTCTTCTTATATTAAATATCATATTTTTCATTTGATAAAGTATAGCAGCTCTACAGAAAATATTTATTTAACTCCTCTTCTTCAACCATTTTAGAAGACAAAACAAAACAAATGTAATGTGATAATGGTTAGCTCATATTTTTATGATTTTAAACTCTAATATTGATTTTCTTATTTAAAGCCAATTAATATAACCATGTTTCCACTTATCGCCTAGAAGTTTTGTGATGTTATTTGTTATATCAAGGAAGTGTACATTAAATATGTAATCTTGTCAATATTATGTATATTGTGAAAATAAAAATAAATAATAGTTCTAAAATGTTACAATTAATTATATCCCATAACATCCACTGTGATAAATCCTAAGATTTCAGTCACAAGATGGCTCTATTAGCTGATTTGTGAGGGGGATATATGGTCGTTCAGTATGAGGAAAGTATAATACGCGAGGAGATATATTTCCCATGAAAAAACTGCCCAATAACTTACTTTTAGAGGCTCATAAAAGCTAGAAAATATGAGGTGGTGTATAAGGAGAACAAGGTACTACAAGAGGTGTTTAGTTATCGTTTGTTTAAACTTCCAAATAAAAGATTTATTGGCTAACAAAGAAAGGAAATTTTTATATCTATTTATAAGTTAATTATTACACACCTAAATCTATAATATAATAAATAAACTTTTGTCATAACAAATTATTTACCTCAGTTAAATTGTGAATTCAGATTTTATTTAATAAAGATAACAAAACTCTCAAATAACTAGGAAACATTTTTATATCAATTTTGTACTGGACATAGAGTTAATATAATTTTCCAAAATAATATTATTTTATTATAAATCATAAACGATATTTTGAATTTTATTAAGACATTTAAATATAACATTATTTTATTATATGTGAACTACTCTCTTTTTTAATTAGTTTTCATTATTGTAGATAATGTAATCTAATTAATTTTTTTGATAGTTCTAGATTATATATATATATATATATAATTAGGAGAAATGATAAGTATTGATATTTATATTAAAAGAATATATATGTTACAAATCTTGCTATGTATTACTATTTAAATGTATTAAATAAAATTATACAACTACAATTTAATATTTTTTATTCAAGTGATTGATCTTTTGTATACTTAATTTTTGTTTTATTGATCTATAACAGAATTCAAACATTTTCAAAAACTATAATAAAACCAATATTGAGTTATATATAATGATATAAAATAGTAACAAAAAATTAATGGAAAAAACTCGAATTCTTATGGATATTATGTAAGTATTGTATGTATACATTCAAAAATGATGCTACGATGCTAAAACCAACGTATTAATTTAATGAAAGAAAAATATATTATTCTTGTGATTTATAAGTGCGTTTATATTAACTAAGTGATTGTAGTTTTAGTCTAGTTATATTTAATATCACATCTTTCATTTGATAAAGTTATCACGAATATTTTTTAATTTTGTCTTCAACGATTTTAGAATACAAAACCAAGTGTACTGTGATAATGATTAGCTCATAATTATATGATTTTAATACTCAAATATAGGCTTTCTTATTTAAACAAATTAATCTGGCCATGATTCTGCCTATCGCGTAGATGTGTTGTGAATGTTATTTGTTGTTATTAAAAATGTTTTGGATCATTTAAGCTTTGAAGGCCAGCATTAAATATGTAATCTTGTCAATATTATGTGTGTGTGTGTGTGTATATATGTATATATATATTTTGACAATAAAATTAAAGACTAGTACTAAAAAGTTACAATTAATTATATTCCATAACATCTACTGTGCTAAACACTAAGATGTCAGTCACAAGATGGTTCTGTAAGCTGCAGCCAAAGGAACTGAACTCTGTGTGTCTAGAGTGAGCACTCAGCACAACAGGTCTGAAAGATCAATCTCGATGACAGTACACTAAGAGTGAGTTTGGGGTTGTGTTTCAGGGGGATAGCCCAGGTCCTCTGGTTATCCAAGATGGCGACCAGTGCGTGCAGATTTGTGTCTCGTTCAGGACGGGGTGTAGGACTGACGCTCCAAACTGTTACACGCATGTCTCATCCTTTCTCAAGTGTATAGCGCAGCAGACTAACATTCAGCTGAGACTCTAGGACATCTTCAGAAACTCTCAACTAACATTCGGCTGAGACTCTAGGACGTCATCAGAAACTTTCAACTAACATTCAGCTGAGACTCTAGGAGGATATCTTCAGAAACTCTCTACCAACAGTCAGCTGAGACTCTAGGACATCTTCAGAAACTCTCAACTAACATTCAGCTGAGACTCTAGGAGGACATCTTCAGAAACTCTCAACCAACAGTCAGCTGAGACTCTAGGACATCTTCAGAAACTCTCAACTAACATTCAGCTGAATTTCAACTAACATTCAGCTGAGACTCTAGGAGGACATCTTCAGAAACTCTCAACTAACATTCAGCTGAGACTCTAGGACATCTTCAGAAACTTTCAACTAACATTCAGCTGAGACTCTAGGAGGATATCTTCAGAAACTCTCAACCAACAGTCAGCTGAGACTCTAGGACATCTTCAGAAACTCTCAACCAACAGTCAGCTGAGACTCTAGGACATCTTCAGAAACTTTCAACTAACATTCAGCTGAGACTCTAGGAGGGAATCTTCAGAAACTCTCAACTAACATTCAGCTGAGACTCTAGGACATCTTCAGAAACTCTCAACTAACATTCAGCTGAGACTCTAGGACATCTTCAGAAACTCTCAACTAACAGTCAGCTGAGACTCTAGGACATCTTCAGAAACTCTCAACTAACATTCAGCTGAGACTCTAGGACATCTTCAGAAACTCTCAACTAGCATTCAGCTGAGACTCTAGGAGAACATCTTCAGAAACTCTCAACTAACATTCAGCTGAGACTCTAGGAAAACATCTTCAGAAACTCTCAACTAAAATTCAGCTGACACTCTAGGAGAACATCTTCAGAAACTCTCAACTAACATTCAGCTGATACTCTAGCAGAACATCTTCAGAAACTCTCAACTAACATTCAGCTGAGACTCTAGGAGGACATCTTCAGAAACTCTCAACTAACATTCAGCTGAGACGATATTTGACTTAAATAATAATTTAAATTATTTTAATAAGTAAAACACTTCAATGGCCACCTGGTCTAAGCCGCTATTCTTGCAATAGAGTAGACTGCCGATAACGGGAAGATCGGAAGTTCGAATCTTAGTCAGTTATATTAAGGGTGGTTTTCCACTTTCCCTCCCTCCAAATATATGTACACTTCCTTTAAATATAATCTTTCTAATCTCTAAAACCATTAGTGTAGTTAGCAGATAAGTTGAGCGGGTAGTAAGATGCCCTGCTAGTAAAAGTTCAATAGTAAACTCATGTTTACATGTATAAAAAATGGTAAACACTGCACGAATAAATAATTGAAAGAGGCAATATGGGCATGAGCATTTGATTATCATAAATAATTTTTATATAATATATATTAGTAGTTTGAAAAATCAGCCTAAGAATAATAAAGACCTAAATATATCAAGCTGCATTAAGTTATTTGTTGCTGAAAAATGGAACCCCTACGGAAATGTTAAAGTATTTGTTAAATCTATACTTTTTTTAATACATTCAACACAAAAAAAGAACTTAAATATTTATCCTAAGGAGTAGGATGGGGAATAAATTTAGAGAAAATGCACCCACAGATGAGATGAGATAAGCCCTTCCCGGGTGAGATTCAAACCTCGACCACTACGTCACTGATACTCATGTCTATAATCAATCTGACACCTGAGACTGCGGTGTAAGTGCGTGCAATCAAACCAAGATATCTGTAAACTTGTGATAATCTTGAGTAGGCTAATTACCGTCTCGACATCACCATTCAATCTCCAGAGACAATGTTCCCGTTCAGGTAAGAATATGGCTCAGGAATAGTAATTTCCTAAAGAGATTCAAGATTTCTACGAGTTTCGTTTTTTATACTTTATTTCTTAATGGCCGGAAACTAAAGTACAGCTTATATTGATGACCATACGGACGATGTACAGTAGCCCCATGGCTTCTTTGGTGCTGATTGACAGCTCGCAGCTGACCGCTAAAAGCTTTGAAAAGCTACCAGACCAAATTATGTATCCCTACGCCGAACCATATGATCTGCAAAAACATGATGTTTAGCAGCTGTCACTTCTGACAGTCAAAATTTAGGTTTATACCTAAATGTTGAGTGTCAGAAGTCAGCTGTGAGCTGTCAGCCAGCACCAAAGAAGCCATGGGGCTACTGTATATTCCGTTGATGATAGGTTTTTACCTGGATGACAGTTCGAAAATCATGTTTTTAGGTTTTGGGTTGCCAACACTTGTATAAAGATCACAGTTTTGTTATAAATATAAAGATCTTTAATTACCTGTTATATTTTACATTTAAAATAACGTAAACTAAAGTTTTCTCATACTATTTCATTTTTTTTAAATAATTTCTTTTTGTCCAACTCGAAACAATATTTTAAACATAATTAAAAGTGCTTATTTTTCATTTTGGAACGTTACTGATTTGGTGTATTATAGTGCATACATTAAATACAGGCATCATATTTACTTGGAAAAGAGAAAATTGTTGTCATTTTTTTTACATACAATACATGATTTTATGATTATTTTATCGTATTTTGAAATATTTAACTGAATAAAGTATTTTCATCAATTGCGTGTCTGCATCATAGTAAAAAACTAGTTTACCGTTATGTTCAATCATATGGTTTAAAATTCGTCAGTCGCCATTTTGAGGCTATGTTCGTTAGAAGTTTTTGTGAAAGTGATGTTAATATTTTTTTAAGGGGAATAAAACTATAGATAAACTTTGTGTCCGACCTCAAATAAATATATAAATAATATTGGCCTAAATTACTGTGGTTAACTATCACATTAATATATTACCATCTGTTTTCATTACAGTCATCCAAAGTGATAGATGTCAGCTGTTGGTGTAGTGATATATTAGGGATTACTTCTAGTAACATTTCGAGCTGTCATTCAGGTAAACTTAGCTCGTGAATCCCTTATAGGGATGGTTGGTAGGATTGTATAATAATAACAATTTGAACATTACAGACTTTTAGCAGGAATTATAATTATGTTTAGCATCCAAGTATCAGGGCCTATTGCATAGCAAGAATTGGAAAAGAGTTTGAGTTTTAAATTTAATGCAAGACCCCCGCTTGGTTCCGAAAAGGAACCCACTGATCCTCAACCCCACACTTCTCCCTGAACCCCAATCGTACCTCAACCAATCCATAGGAAGGTGGGTTAAACCGAAAAATAACTACTAAGTGTTGAATAAAGTTGAAATTTGGCAGGCAGGTCTGATGAATATTATTAGTAAACTTACATTTCTACCAAATTGCTGTCAACTTGAATTATTTCTACATGAAGCTTTTAACGCGATAGTGAATACTGTTGAATGTGATCCCTGATAATTTTAAATATTGCATTGCTTGAATATATCATAATGCCAATAATAATATCAATAAACTAGTTTATCCATTTGTTTATTATAAATTGGCTAAGAAGGTCCCATCCCGATATTTTAAGCCGGTCTTAAATGGATGCTCCTAAAATAACATAAACTTGGAACATACGATTGAATTGCTTTGGTTGAGACACACTGGATTCAACTTTAGATTACTCAACAAAAAATCTGAAATGTCGTTAAGATTTGAAATTTCTCAGGCAACAATCTTATTGCAAAACAGGACATGTTGACTTATAATTAGTCCCAGTCGTTGATTGCCGGAACTATCATTATTCATTCTCCTTATCCTGGCCAAGATTAAAGAAACACACCTGCATTCACCAGGAGAGAGTCAAAAATACAACATCTAAAAAACCACAAACAAATGTTCTTGTAAATATACCAACTCCCTTTTCAAAAACCTCTACCCAACCCATGAGTAGTCAGGACAATTTGCTTTAAGACTTGTAATAAGTCATTTATGTCTCCTATTTCTCTAGAGCGACCATTCTAGATATCAATGAGGACTCTCATCCCAATGTCCCAAGTCCTGTATTTAATTACATCAACCTCAGCCAGAATGTGTCTGCAAACTCAGAAGGTTGATTAATGTCCACGTGGATAAGACACATAATGCACTAGGAGGTACTCGAACCCTGGAATCCTCATATTATATTTAACTTTCATAATACTAATAGATTGCATCAGCCATTGAGATAACGAGCGATATATTGAGGGGAAAACTAATTACAGAGCAAAGCAGACCAAAGAATACTGATGATTTTGATTGAAGCGGTCTAGTTTGAAAGCGAGATAATTTATGTTATCTCTGCATAAACTCAAAGAATTAAAATCTAGAGTGGTCATTTCAAGGTAAATCCTCTCTAATTTTTTTTATATAGTGCCATTGTTTGGTTATTTATTTTAAACTATTACAAAATATACTAATTAGGGGAATAACGGTTTGAAGCATGTACAAACATAATAGTAACGAATGAATTAACAATGACCTTGTCAAGTTATGTGGTGTTTCGGGACGTACTCAGTCTTGATATTTATATTTAAAAAAATACATGTCACAAATTTTGTTATCTATTACTATTTAACTGCTTTAATACAACTAATTTTATATATTTTTTATTTAACAATATATATTTGTATACTTAATTTTAGTTTTTATTTATGTAAAACAAAATTCAAACATTTTCAACAACTATAATAAAACTAATACCAACAATTTTTTTTAAATGTTGAATAATATATAATGATATAAAATAGTAACAGAAAATTAAAGGAAAAAGCTCGAATTCCTATTAATATAATGTAAGTATTTTAACTATATATTTAATAACAATGCTTAAACAATAGTTTTAATTTAATGAACGACTAAATATATAATTCTTGTGATTTGTAAAGGTTATAGATTAACTAAATGATTGCAATTTTAGTCTAGTTATAATAAATATAATATCTTTCATTTGAGAGAGAATAGCAGCTCTACGGAAAATATTTATTTAACTCCTCTTCTTCAACCATTTTAGAAGACATAACAAAGTGTACTTTGATAATGCTTAGATCATATGTGTATGATTTAAACTCAAATATTTATCTTCTTATTTAAACCAAAATAATATACACATGTTTCTGCCTATCCCGCAGAAGTGTTGAGAATGTTATTTGTTATTATTACAGATATTTTGGGTCATTTAAATAAATGAGGTCCAACAACAAATATGTAATCTTGTCAATATTATGTATATTGTGACAATGAAAACAAATAATAGTACTAAAAAGTTTCAATTAACTATATTCCATATTATTCACTGTGCTAAACACTAAGATTTCAGTCACAAGATGGCTTTGTTAGCTGCAATGTAAATTGTGAACTGTGTTTTTCTTTTCACTATAAACGCCATTTTCTGTTCATTGTTTTTATGTTTCCATCAAGATTTCCTGTATCCTGTATCAAAACAAGAAAGTACAAAACTGTCAACTACTATTTCTATGGAAAATATTTTTTTATAATTAGATGACTTTTCTGATGTTTTAAGATAGCCCTGTCCTGACTAGAACAGAACTACGGACACGAACATGTTCGCTACAAGTGTTAATGGTTTTCCAAACAGAACATTGTAACAAAATGTGTGTGTTGTTCTGTTTGGCACTGATCCACCAGTTGTCACTTTTATGCCCATATTCTGAAAATTGAAAAATGACACCTGGACACAGGAATCGAACCCGGGACCAGTGTCCAGGTGTCATTTTTCAATTTTCAGAATATGATATCTATGAGGGATTATCCCCACTAAAATGCATTAACAATAGTTTCGGCTATTTGTTTCATTACTTTTATATCTGTCGCATCAAAGTATGTTCATGTTTGGTCCTGTTCTAGTCTAGACGCCTCTTTGAACATTCCCCTAAACATTGTCATTGGCTGAACATCAGTGGAGTTGCACGTGTGTTTTGATTTTTGTAAGCAAGTCTACATTTATCTTTTGGCGAGTGTATTTCTTAGTGTGTGTGTCGAGTTAATAATATTAATAATCCTAAAATAGTTATCTCCTTTATTTTAGCATACTTTATAAAATTGGAGTGGTCGAAAGAATGGCAAATGAAGCTCACAGGGCTCTATAAGCCACGCCAGGTAATCTGGAATCCTAAGGATCCAGATCACTATAGTAAAATAAAAAAAAAAACATGATGCGTGGGAGGAGATTGGGGCCGTGGTGGACAGGGATGTTAACGAGCGCTGGGAAAAAAGGGGAAGTTTGTTAGCCACCCTTAGAAAGAAAGAAAAATTAAATTAAATATACCATCAGTACAGGAAAATTCAAGAAATTACACACAAACTTTTATATATATATATATAATAGGTTTATATGTACTTATGTGCTTAGGGACAACTAGGGGAGGACTTTTTTGGCATCGTGTCTTACTACCCATTCAGGTTGTACGCCTATGTACTAATTACACTAATGGGCTAAGGATGAGATGGGTGTAATTTAGATTAAGTGCACCACCATTTGCATGGGAAACAATTTAGGGGAAAAACCTTCACTGCACCTGACTGAGATCAAACTCTGATCTCCCTGTCCTTGGCAGTCTAGCACCCTCTAGCCTAACACTAGAGTGACGCCTTAGACCTTGCGGCCACCAAGGCAGGTTGGGGGAGGGTTTCTTTTAATGGTGCTGCACCTCTTTTTCCTGCTGCTTATTATTATTATTATTATTATTAGCACCGCGTCTTACTACCCGTTCGGGTTATACGCACTTACGCTAATATGTAATGGTAGGGTGATTGTGAGATGAAATGGAGGACCTACAGTTTAACGTGGAATCCGAACCACGGTGGAGGCCTGGCATTCCTCACATTCACAATATGTCTTGTCAGAGGTGAAGGAAGGGTTTGGTAATCAGATAAATCTTTGCCGGGACCAAGGATTGAACTTTCCTGCTGCTAATTTCTCAGTTGGCATACCTCATTTTACTAAAACGACTTGACAGATTGTTGCCAAATTTTTTATTCGAGAAATGTTTTTATTTTCTTTTATACCAAAGAGGAGACATTTGTGAAACTAAGATTTATTTGTTGCAATCTCTACTTCAGTACAATTTAATTTTTTTTATGGTTTAATATACCACAACACACACAAGCGTTTTTGTTCTCAAGTTGTTTAATTTAATATCTATTTCTTTTGTTATTAAAAATAATTAAAAACCAACCAACTATGGGAACACGTTGTAAACATGTTCTGGTTAAGTCCGGACGCTCGGCCACAGGGAACCGAACAATAAATATCTTCGTGGAAATGTTTATGTTTATTGTTCTGTTCTAGTCTGGACGTGGCTTTAAAGAATACTTTTGGAAAACAAATTAAAATTTAACTTTTAACAATTTTTTATTAGTAAGATTTAAAAAAAATACTAGTCAAGCTATTTGCATGTTCGTCCTTAAGATATTCTAACCATGTTAAGTTCTAGTGTGCTTAATAATATCATTAAATAGACCAACATTAGTGCATTCTTCTACCTTTGCGGCAAAATATACCTGGCACATTATATTTATGAAAAATTGAATGTGTAGTCTTAACTGTAAATAAAATGTGTATCTCCAGTGTTATATGGAATGACAAAACGAATGGATAAATATCTTGTTAGAAAGAGTTTGTGCCAACTATGGACTATATATATAGAAAAACTAATAGCATAGTAACATATTATAGTATGTAAATATGGTTAGTTACTTTAAGTTTGTACACAACAATTTTAATATCTTAACATTTTATAATGTGTATTCTCTGTAACATAACAGCCTTCTAAAAATATATTTTAAAAGAAAAATGTACATGTGTTAAAACTTTTTCTTAAGATTAAAACTTGAAACAACAATGATCATATCAATAATATTATGTTTTATTCAACTTAACCAATGTAAAATAAAAGGCTTTTCACAAATGTTGATGGAATACAATTTACTCTCATACAATTGTAAAATGTACTAATTTTTTGACAAATGACAATAAAATATGGATCAAAGTAGTTTAAAATTTTAATTTCATTGTTAATATGTAACTTGACATAAATAAAGACACTTTAAAACGCTTTGAATTGTGTAATGTTTTGAGATGCATTTTTTTACCAGGTTAATAAGCTAACTTAATATATAACAAACAATTTTTGTTAACAAACATTAAACTGATTTTAAAGTATAGTTTTCAATGTTTTAAAATCCATTGTAATATTTTAAAGAGATTTATAATTGCATAAAACTGATATCTGAATTTATTTAATTCCATTGTGTATTTGTGATAACCAGAGCCAAGATTTTGTTGGCCTGAAAATAATACAAAAATGACCTAAAGTCCTAAAAAATTAATGTCAAATAAAAAAACCCTTTAAATATGAACAGAGTCCTAATAAAAGCACATATCTAAATCAAACACGTGTTTTTCAAATGCCTTTAAAATGCCTAAAAAATTCCTATAAATGCCTAAAAATGACTTTTAAAGGACAAAACCCAAGAAAATATGACCTACTGTTCCAAAATGACAAAGAATGCATGTTGACCCAGTGTAGCAGGATCTGTTGAGCTTGGTGTCTCCTGGCCCATTGGCCTTGAGTGCGAAGGCAATTCGTAAGGCCGCGGCATCATCGGCTTGTAGCGTTGGCAGTCAACATTTTTATCTTTGGAACTGTTTTAGCAAAGCTATGGAATGCATTACCAAAGTGGCCCTTGAGATTATTTTCTTGGCATGCTGTTTCACCATTCCAAGTTTATTTTTTTATGTTTTTTCAACAAACCTATATAGTTATGAGCCTATGTGATAATATTACTAGCGAATCATTCTCTATAACATATTCAGAAGTGTTACCAAAATATATTTCCTAAGAATGCTTCCAATTATTTGCCACAGATAGCTTGGCTAAGTAAGACTTGTACATGTATATGAACATTTATTAGGTTTAAAACTACACTTGATAGACAGTGTTGCTAGAGTATGTCGAAGTACCGCAATCGCGGATCTACAAATTTGTATAAATTGAGTACATTCTGTGCAGCCTTAATAAAAGCCAGCACTTTGGATGCTCCCCCATAAAATAAAGTTTCCCCACCTCTTATCTAAAAAGGTAAGCCATATGCACTTGATAATCTGTGACAACTATCACCTCGTACAGGAATACCAGAATAATCTATTAAATGCAGTATCTTATTTTCTATACCCTGCTCTGGAAAAATATGTTTTTCAGTCTAGCTTTACATTTAAATAAAACATTAGCATCTACAGTCTTAAAGAGATTTACTGGAAATCAACAGTAGCTATAAGCTGTATCCACTTTCTCATACCTTTGAAACATATTAATTACAAATATATTACCATTAGCACTGCTAAACTTTTTGTTGTTGTAAAAGAGCTGCAGGGATCTGCTGTGTTTAGTTAATTATAATTTTTGCCTTAAGCACATAAGCAAATAAATAACAAACCTAAATCTGATTTAATAGTAAGCTATGGACCCATTGAAATAATGTAATGAAATTAAATACAATATTAAGCTACTATTACAAAATAACATTACAATACTAAATTTTTTGATATAAGAAAATTATTTTCAATGTATTACACTTATTACAAGAAATATCATATGAAGAATTAATTTAGTTTATTAGAATCATCGGATAAACTCACCATCTTAATCTCAATATGCACAATTTGACCAAATATGAACCTATTTATAGAATATAGGTAACCTGGTGGTCTAGGGGTAAGGTGTTGGACTTCTGTGCTGGGGTCCAGGGCTCAATCCTCGGTAAAGGCACAGATTTATCTGATTGCCAAACCATTCCTTCACCTCTGACAATACGTCAAGATGTATATTTAATCACAACTTGTGAATGTGGGGAATGCCAGGCCTCCACTGTGGTTCAGATCCCACGTTAAACTGTAGGTCCTCCATTTCATCTCGCAATCACCCTAGCACTACACATTAGCGTAAGTGCATACAACCCGAACAGGTAGTAAGATGCGGTGCTAATAATAATAATAAAAGTAATAGTATCGGAAGTATCAACCTCAATTGTCTTGGGGTAAAGTGCTCGCCTCAGGACACAATGTGTGTGGGTTAAAACCCAGCGAAGATTGATAGATTTTTCTTGAACAATAAAAATTTGTGGAACAACTTCCTTTAGAGTGGAAGTAAAGCCATCGGTCCCGTGTCAATTGTGGCAGGTTTGTGAAAATACCTTTTCCTGCAAAAATTAGTAGGCCCTTTAGCGCTCACTCATAGAAATTCAGTGTAGACGGTGACAGGGAATTACCAACCACACTTCCTAAGCTCCCGTGTGTTTAAGGAATTTCTACCAGATCATGCAAGCCTCACTAACCAGATGAAAGGCTGAGTCAAGCTTCAGATGGTTATAAATAAATAAATAAATCACATCACACTAACCTTCGGGTTGTTGTTTAAGAAAACGGAATGATGTACTTAACATTTGTTTTTGAAACACTGTTTGCAATAGAAAAGTTGAAAATTGGCTTCCCATTAACTCTGTAAAAAGTTGAATAAGTATAGAAATAAAAAAATCCATGAAAGTAGGTTTTATATAGACCTAATACTAAACTGCATGGGTCTGTCTCCCCATTCCCCCAAAACAAGATTATTTAGCAGAATTTTCCTTCGGTATAGAATTTAATAGATTTTTGCTTACTTGCAAGATGCCATTTATCTAACACGTGCATTGAGTAACCTTATTAAATAGAGTGGACGTTCTTCATTTATGAGGACAGTAGCACAAATAGCAAAACCTCATCCAGCTAGGTGGAAATAGTTTAATTATCTAAAGGTACCACTTTAAATGATGTTTTGAACTAGATCAGAATTTGTTATATTATTCAAACGAACTTGTGTATGTACAGGGGTGTCCTGGAAGGTTTCAGGGGCCTTCAACATGTATTAGTCCCATATTATGAAAGAACAAAAGTAGTTTGATAAAATAAATTGTATTTTGTAATTACATTTTGCTGGATTAATTTCAAGCAAACTTCCAGTAAAATAGCCATCTTGTGGTCACAACATTATTTTCTGCCAAACCCAAGTAAGCCTACTCTACTAGATCTCTTGACCAATTAGAAAACTCTCTGCTTTGATCATGAGAAATTACCATGGAAACTGATTGTCAAAACAAAGGAAATGTCAGTAGACTGTACCCATACAACATAATTTTAGATCCTGAATAAAAGCAAGCTTATAAATTATTAACTTTAAAAATTGCATATTTTTATCAGTTAATTTAACATCCAAATACTTTGATGTATTCTTTTACATTTTTAGCTCAAAATAATTTGATAGAATATAATGGGCTACCTATTGATGAAGTAGCAATAATACAATAAGTATTCATGGTATGTAATAAGTTACATTCTTTTATAGCCATAGTCATTTTATTAATGAGAAAAATGCTATTTACATAAATTGTTTCAGTTAAAAGTATCCATAGAGGTTATAAAACTAGATGACAAAATTAATCTTACACTGCAAACAATGCAGAATATTTGGGTTTGGACTTCAGCCATGTGTTACTTAACCTCAAAACTTAACAATACAGAAAAACCTAAATAGAAGTAATTGGGTTTATGTTAATACATAACAGAATTGAACACAGTTTAAACTATATGATCCTTATACTGTCAATATTAACTATAACAATACAATTACTCTACTGTGCACTATTGAATGCAGGATAATTATGACAAGCGAATAAAATATTGTACACAGTTTACTGTACAGAATGCATAGTACACATAAGAATTGTGCAAGAGAAATGTTAACAGTAGGTAGGTTTTTTATAGTAGACCTACACAAACACAAACTAAACTGATGGAACAACCCCCACCGATGGCTCAAAAGGAGTGGAAGGGAAGACCTTGAAGTACTGTAGTCATTACTACATAGGCTATTTCAGAAACTTACCTCGGAGGGGGGAAGGCAGAACTACTCACACTTCTCGCAAGACAATGGCATTCCTGAGATTCCCACAGTAACATATTGTATATTGGCTGGTATTTTAAATTTGTGTCCGCTGTTTAGAGATTTTTATGCAGAAATATGTCTCTAACAGTGTCCGCATCTTATTGAAAAAGTCCGTTATTTGAAAGTCGTTTCACAGTAAGAGCTAAAGTTATCATGCCAGAAAAATTTAAACTGTCCGTTATAAACAAGAATCCGCTATTCAAAGGTTTCTGTTAAGGGAGATTTTATTGTACATTTGGAAATTTTGCATGTTAATTTTTTTTTTAGCACCGCGACATACTACCTGTCCAGGTTATATGCATAATATGTAATAATTACACTAACAGTTTAGTAATGAGGAAGGTTGAGTTTAGAGCAAGTGTACCTGCATTTGCATGAAGGGATAGTGATAAACCATTATGGGAAAAGCCACCCTCAGTACACTTGACCAGAATTCGAGCTCCACTCCCTGTTATTGTAAGTATAGTCTATTGCAAGAGTGACGCCTTTTACTATGCAGCCACAGAAGCAGGTGGCATGTAAAGTTTATTCCTAAGATTTTTACTATTTCTTCAATGGGATAAAACCCGAAAGTTGTTGAATTTGCACACCCAGTATGTGCAATGTTTGGCAGCACAGTCATATGTTAACAGTGGTTTTATCAAATGAGAATGATTAGAATCCTCAAGAGGTTTCAACTTACGTACACACGTTTGTCAACAATTATGAAAGTGACTTTGGAACCAGATTCAAAGCCTGACATTCACACCATTGCAATTAAATGGTTTCAAATTTCTGGTACAAAACATAGGGTACATCTTAGTTGATCTATATGATGGCTATTTTTGTAATAATAAGGTACTATGTTTATATTATTTTTATTTAAGATAACCAACATTGATATTTGTGAAATGTAGCCTCTTTTGTATTTTTAATTTTCAATGTGACCTTAATGATCAAATAAGTTTCACATACTTGCCTTAAACAAAAATATTCTATTGTGTTGTAGATCACAACGACATGCCTATGTAAATGAAATGGTAGAATAATTATTGTAAGCATATTTAAAAACAATAAAATCGGATTCGCTTCAGTGGCTGCATGGTCTAAGGCGCTTCTCTCGTAATAGACTAGACTACTGATGGCAGGGAGACCGGGATTTGAATCGTGGTCGGATGAGCTGAGGATACCAAATTGGGTAGTAAGATATGATGCAAAAAAAAAAGTTTAAGGTTTAACTATTCATCTCAAGCCTGGAATGTTTGTGAAAATAAAAAATAAAATGTTCAAGTTAAGAGATGGAAGAAACCTCCAACACACACATGCGTAAAACCTTTGGTTGTACAAGTTCCCGTCTTACGATTCAGTAAATACACCATCCATCTCGTCATGCTACAAAATAGTTTGGTTTTTAAGTGTGGCATATATAGTTACCAGCCCTGGCTGTTCACACAAATGGGGTATGACAAAGAAACGTAGAATTTAGAAGAAGTGTAGTAAGAATTCATTTTCACAGACCAAGAGTGGGGAACTATTAAGAAAAAAAAAAGCACTTCAATACACTTGGCCATTATTCAAAACCCTATCTCCTCACCACCGGCAGAGAAGAAAAGACGAGACTAACGCCTTTGTAAAAATGCCCAAAAGTGTGAGTTCCAAAATGATTTACAGGAAATGTAATAAGTGGAGTTCTCTTCCCCCGACTTCAAACACACAAGTAGAGTTAACATATTATTTTAGCACTGGGTTTTACTATCCAACCAAGTTATACACTTTTGCACTAATTATGCTGATGGTTTTAGGGATTAGGATGCTATATTTAAAGGGAATGTACCCGCATTTGCATGAAGGGATAGTGGAAAACTATTTTGAAACAAAAACAACTCAGTACACCTGTTTGAGATTAAAACCTTGATCTTCTCGTCATCGGCAGTTCAGTCTATTGCTATAAGCTTTTCCTTTCACCAAATTTAATTTCAATAAAAAGCCCAAAAGAAAACCAGATGTCAAACTTAATTTGGTTAAGTAAAATTCTATATTATTATAATTCTTTAGGCCTCTATACTACTAAAGTAACTATGTCAACATTAAAGTGGTCGATAGGGCCAGAAACAAAAATTGAATAACAACAATAAAGATTAATCGAATTAGGCAGTTTTAAGCCAAAATGTTTTTAACTTAATAAACATAAAACAAAATCTAGGAAAGAAAGAAAAATATGTCAAGGAAGAGGGAATGGCAAATATAGGTCAAGGAAGAGGGAATGGCAAATATAGGTCAAGGAAGAGGGAATGGCAAATATAGGTCAAGGAAACTGTCAAGGAAGAGAGAATTGCAAATATAGGCCAAGGAAACTGTCAAGGAAGAGAGAATTGCAAATATAGGCCAAGGAAACTGTCAAGGAAGAGAGAATTGCAAATACAGGCCAAGGAAACTGTCAAGGAAGAGAGAATTGCAAATATAGGCCAAGGAAACTGTCTAGGAAGAGAGAATTGCAAATATAGGCCAAGGAAACTGTCTAGGGAGAGAATTGCAAATATAGGCCAAGGAAGAGGGAATGGCAAATATAGGCCAAGGAAATTATGTCAAGGAAGAAGCGAAGGTGAAAACTTAATAGCTTCATGGTGTGAGCCCGCAAGTTAGCTATAATAACTGAGCAGCCACCCTTGTTAGCAAAGATAGTGCCAAAATTTGTGAATAAAGGCTGTCATGTGGTCAGCGAAATGAGCCCTCTTACTGTTAATCTCAGTTTTCTAAGCCAGAGCTGCTACTCTTTTATTCAAGAAGCTCCTCATTGGTCTTCACAAGATTGATTTTGAGCCCATTCCAGACCCACTGCTTTAAAGATAAATTTTGGAAGCGCCGGGGATTGAACTAAGGATCTCTGGATCTGTAGCCAAGAACTCTGAACACAAGGGTGGAGGCAAAACAAAAAGCTTAGGCAAATCAATAATCCTCTAAACACTGGGCAGTGAACTTCTCCTCCGTTGTGTTACTTCTCCGCGGTCCAAGTATATTAAAGTGGTGAGGTGATCAAGTTTCTTGGGAATGGGAGAATTAATATTATATTTAATATGAAAGTCAAAAACACTTATTTACTTACTCTATGGTAACAGGAAATTGAATGTTCATTGCCGCACTTACTAAAGTACACCATCTACCCCTATCTTGAGCTAGTTCTATCCAGTCCACCTCATTACACCCTATCCCTATGAAGTGTTCAGTTGGCAACACTGGGAAGGACCTTCAGGAGCTGGATGATCTGTGACGAACGTGAATCGTGAGCAGTGTCAAACGTTGAAGCATACTAACACAACGAACCGCAATTAACAAGTGCTAGATTAACTTAAGAATTAGTTCAAACAAAGTGTCCGCAATTATATGCAGCAAAAGTATGATTCAGAATATCACTTCGGTGCTGTGGACTTTAGTATTTGTCAATCTATTTTGTTAATGCGCATAGTAAAGTAATCATGTCGGGCTATATTGGTCAAATTAAAGAATTTAATCCACTTGTTGATGAATGGGAAGTGTTGGAGCGCAAGTTGCAATCATTTTTTAGAACTAATGAAGTGGTGGGTGCAAAGAAATAAAAATATATCTTGCTAAATTTATTACATCAGGTCGCGTCAAGTTATTAATAGATTTATGTGTTCCCAACAAGTCTGAAAATAAGACTTAAAAAGCGATTAAAATATTAATGTAATCTCATTATGCGCAGAAGGTATCCATGTTTAAGGAAAGATTTATATTTTATCATGCATTCAAATCTGAAAGAGAGAGAGTATTGCAGATTGGATTGCTAAAGTCCAGCATTTAGCAGCAACTTGTAGTTTTAGGACCAATTTGGAGTCCAATTATCGTAGACAAATTTGTGATGGGTTTAGCAAACGAGAAAATAAAAGAAAGATTGTTCAGTGAGGATCCAATGACCTTAACGTTTTCATAAGCTAAGGATGTTGCAGAACAAGTTGTGGAAAGCAGCGAATTGTTTTCCAACAATAATGGGGTCGAAATAAAGAAGGAACCAGAAATATTTAGGGTGGTAGAATCAAGAGCCCAAGGAACATCACAAAAGCTATCAGTCCTTGAGGTATGTGGTTATAACAACCTTGTATCCGAACGTTGTCGATTCATAAATTATATATGTAGTTTGTATGGAACTAAAGGACACTTTAAGGAAGTGTGCAGAGCTTTTAATGCACCTGCTTAGTACATGATAACTACATCTGGTGAACATTCTCAATTCCAGCTTTTCAACATGATCGCGCAGAAATAAGGAACTCCTTCGGTGCTGGCAACTGTTAAACTTCAAAATAAATATTTCACTGCGGAAATAGATTCAAGAGCAACTTTCAGTGCTATGGCTATATCTATGTATATGGAAAGTTTTTCTGAAAAACCTTTGAGACAAACAAATCAAACTTTGTGATATTATTCCCAGCATGTAGTGAAACCTCTGGGTCGTTGTTTTATAGTGGTGAGTACAAGCAGAAAATTAGTGTAGTAAGGTTCCACGTGGTGCCAGGGAGGGGGAGGGGGAGCCTTTGTTATTAGGTAGGGACTTCACAAAGACTTTTGGGTTTTAAGTGTGTCAAATACATCACACAACAACTGAAGATGAGTATTTGTGGGGAGCGCCGATTGTTCCTATTGCTAAGCCGGATGGTTCTGTCAGAATCTGCGGGGATTTTAAAGTGACATTAAACCCATTTTTGGAGGTGACCGCCACCCGCTACCTAGGTTAGAAGAAGTTTTTTCAAACAATGCAGGCAGTATGTTCTTTTCAAAATTAAATTTAGAGTGTGCATATCAACTAGTACTACTAGATTATAGTTCCAGAGAGATGGTCACAATCAGCACACACAAAGGGATGTACTCGTACAACCGTATTCTGTTTGGAATATCCTCAGCACCACAGTTATTTCAGAGAATTATTGAAGGCGTATTAGCAGGAGTGGAAGGAATTGCAGTACGACAAGATGATATTATTGTTGGGGGCAAAACAAAGGAGGAACATGATAAGAGATTGTGTGATGTATTGTCAAGGCTTAAGGAAAATGGATTAACTCTTAACGTCAATGAGTGCTCATTCATGCAGGGATCCATTAAATATATTGGATATATTATAAGTGAAAAGGGCCTAATGTTGGATAAGAAATTGATCAAACCAATTTTGAAGATTGAACCACCTGTAAACGTCACCCGGCTCCAATGTTGGCTCATTATGACCCAACGCAAGAGTTAATACAGACGCTAGCCCAGTGGGAGTCTCTGGGGTTCTGAATCACCTATATGAAGATGGAACAATAGGTCCGGTTGCATATGCCTCCAGCACGCTGACAGAGACATATCACAGATATCCCCAAATACATAGGGAAGCACTAGGATTGATTTTTGGAGTGCAAAAGTTTGCGCAGTATTTGTATTTGCGGAAATTTAGGCTCGAAACAGATCACAAGTCGCTGGTCACTATTTTTGAGCCAAAGAAAGGAATACCAATTCTTTCCGCAAATCACCTCCAAAACTATGCATATTTCTTATCAAATTTTAACTACCAGACACAGTTTGTGCCCAACCATAGGAATTGTGCTGATTACTTGTCTCTTGGAGTCCAGCCGTCAGATTTGGAACACAACATTACTCCCAGAGTCTTCAGGAGGGACTCTGTAACCTTAACAGAAAACTAGTGGACTTACAGAGCAGAACGGATCCAGTGCTAAGCCGGCTGGTGAAGTGCATTGTTAACGGTTGGCTAACAGAAGATAAGGAGCCACTATCCCAGTTCAAGTCCATACAAGATGAACTATATGTTGAAGAAGGGTGCATTTTTCGAGGAAGTCGATTGGTCGTACCGTCTTCTCTTCGAGAAAGGATCCTAAGGGAACTACAGGTTGGACACTTAGGAGTGGTCAAGACTAAGCTATCAGCTAAGAATTACTTCTGGTGGCCGTGCATGAACAAGGACATCGAGGGCAACATTTTGGGATGCCACTCATGTCGGCTAGTTCAACAATCACCCCAGTAAAATTGTCTTGAGTCCATGGAAGTGGTTGGCAACACCGTAGAGTCAAATCCGCATTGACTTCCTTGGACTTTTAGATGGGATGAGTTACTTACTTGTTGTTGATGCTCACAGTAAATGGCTTGAGGTATACTCAATGAAGTCAACTACTTCCGACGTAAGGCTGGGGCCCCATACCATCCCGCAACCAATGGACAAGCCAAAAACGGAGTGTGACAAATAAAACAATGCTTACGCAAAGCTAAATTTAAAGGAGTTGATTTATTCACAGCAATGAAGGAATTTCTCCTAAACTATCGAAACACCTCAAACATCACAAATGGATTAGCCCCAGCAGAGCTTATGTTAGGTAGAACTCTGCGCACTCGTTTGGATATCAACAATAGGGTTAAGAATGTGGACAACAGAGAACTATTACTAACACAAGTCCAAAGCAAAATGAGTGTCCAGCAAGAAAGGCAAACAAAGAACTCAGGTAAAAAGGAGTGTCATTTTAAGAAAGGGGAGAAAGATTTAATGAAACAGTTCAATAAAAAGAAAATTAGCTGGATTGATGCAGAAGTGCATAAAGTGCTAGGGAGCCGCTTATATTTACTGTGTGCATATGGAAACATTGTAAAGAGACATTTGAACCAAATAACACCTTCTAGATTATCACATAAAAGGAGCAGCCTTGAGAAAGTGTCTCCCAGCCATTTTGTCTTGCCCAGGCGGTTGGAGGATGTGAATGACGAGACCCCGGTCCCTAGTGGCAGTGAGAACGACAGTGCACTACCATTTATTGTTGATGAAGAGGCAAGAGCTGGAGACATTAGAAGGACCTCAGAAACTTCGCTAGACTCAAACGAGCGCAGGCCCATCCTATCAAGGTCACCTCTAGGGGAGCAGAATGAGGAAATCCCTCAGTGGCAAGTTCAGCCGCAAAGGAAGAAGCAGCCCCCGAGAAGGCTCAAATATTCGCCTTTTTGATGGGGGAGGGGGATAGTGAAGTGTTCAGTTGGTAACACTGGGAAGGACCTTCAGGAGATGGATGATCTGTGACGAACGTGAATCGTGAGCAGTGTCAAACTTTGAGGCATACTAACAAAATAAACTACAATTAACAATTGCTAGATTAACTTAAGAATTAGTTTGAACAAAGTGTGCACTATTATATGCAGCACAAGTATGATTCAAAATATTATCTTGCGCTAGTTATATCCATTCCACCTCATTACATCCTATCTTTTTCAGGTCCATTCTGATCTTACCCTCCCACCTGTTTCTAGGTCTTCCCAATGGTCACTTCCCCTAGGGTTTGCCAGTCAGTACCCTAAACTAGGTTCTAGAGTCCCCCATTCACACTGCATGTCCTGCCCATCGATTATCCTAACAATGTATTGTATTAAGTCAAAAATAGTGTTTAAAATTGTTTTAAATTTTTCTATTACCTGTAAGACTGACTAATGAACAGCCATTTCATACACAAACAGAATTTGTAAATGTTATTATATTTCCCATGGTCTTATATTTTTTTAGTGTATTATCTAACTTTTTAAAGCTGTAGAAACTAGTTTTTCAAATTATATATGAGTGTAGATTTTATTTTTAGAGAGTGTGAGTTAAATTAAACATGTATGTAAAGTTAGTGTATTTTTTTGGACTATTGAAAAGAATGGAGTAGTATCAAAAGAAGCAAAGATGGCAGCATATAAATGTGTGTTAACGCCAACATTGTTTTATGGATGTGAAGTGTGGGTTTGTCAGGAGAAACACAAGAGCGTGGCGGATGTGGTTGGAATGAGATATCTAATAAATGTCTGTTGAAAAACTCACATGGACAGATACAGTAATGAATGAGTGCTAAAGGAGTGCGGTTTGAAAGGGAATCCAATAGGTCAATGTGAAAGAAGTGTCTTATATTGGTTTGGACATGTTGAAAGCAAATATATTAAGGTAGTGTGTTAATCAAAAGGAAGGGGTAGGCCATGTATGATGTGGGTAAATGTGGTAGATGAATGTGTAAAAAAGAGAAACATTTAGAGTTTTAACAATAAAAAGAAAGTGTGACTCTGTGTATGGATGTTGCTGAAGCGAAGAAAGTATGCAAGGACAGGGAAATGTGGAGAAAGCTAGTGAAGATGAATTAGTACCGAGTTATTTTTATGAGCTATATGTGTAGTGCAGTGCACAGCATGATTAGGTATGTATGTGTATATATATATGTGTAGTTTTTTTAAATCCTTTTACAGATATTAAGCTAAATGTGTATCTGGTCAGTGGCACACATACACTGATTATAAAATAGCATACCAATGTATCAGTTAATAATGCTTATGATGATGACTTTTAGAACCCTTATTATAAATTAAAAAAATATACCCAAAAGTTTTGTAGAGTATAAGTAAAATTTAAATTCTAGTTATGTGAGTAGATCATGTCATAATGCATAGGGCTTAGCTGATAACTCTTAAGGTGCAACCAAAGGGAGCGCAAATATTTTTACAGTTTTTATAGGATTGACATTTTTTCGCCAAAATAAATCAAATATTTCTCCAGTAGCAACATATTTGTAGAGATTAGTTTTCTGCACATGCTATTATTATTATTATCATCACCGCGTCTTAAAACCTGTTGAGATTACATGCACTTACACTAGTGTGTAATGGTAGGTTAATTGTGAGATGAAATGGAGGACCTACAGTTTTACGTGGGATCCGAACCACGGGGGAAGCCTGGCTTTCCACACATTCCCAAGTTGTGATTAATACGCTTCTTGTCAGAGGTGAAGGAAGGGTTTGGCAATCAGATAAATCAGATTGATCCCCGGCCCTCCAGCACAGAAGTCTTGACACCTTACCCTTAAACTACATGCTAATATCCACAGATCTTGAATATATGTTAAGATTGTCCTGGAATTTTGTCAAAGCTTTTTAAATAAAGAAAATTTTTTTTTGACAAAATTCCAGGACACCCATGAAATATTCGATTTATTTTGGCAAACAAAATTTAATGCTATAAAAACTGTAAAATTAATCATGCTCCCTTCAGCCACGCCTTAAGTGCATAGAACATAATTCATCGAATTGGTTCAACTTTAACTATTTACGTATTATGCATAGTTCTTGACAGATGTATAACCCAATAAGATTGTGAGGAAAGGCTCTAGCCAATTTAAATGTCATTACACAGTAAACCCAAAATCTACATTCTGTATATGTATATGTCTTGAAGTAGCCAAATACGTTTTTTTAACTGTATGTAAATTTAAAATATAGGTGAAATATGACATTTTCATTTGTGTTGTTTATTAGTGGATCTACCTTAATATACATGAAAATATAACTTAGAGTAAAAAGGCTTAATATATTTCTAGAAATAAATTATATTTTACATAATGTATGTCCTTGATGAGTTTTATTGTGAATGCTTGTATTTTTTTTTAACAGATTGTGCACTTTAGATTATGCATGAATCTAAACCCAGCTTTAATAAAGATAAATGTGCAAACATATTTGTTTATATGCTAGTGTTCCCTTTGAAAGTTACTGAAATACTTTGTTTTCACAAATGTTCTAACCTTTTTCCTTTGGATTTTCTTACAGCATGTCACGACCGTTATTGAAGTTTACATCCTCAGAAGAAGAAATACTTGCAACAAAAGGATACAAAATAATAGCTCAAATAGGTCAAGGATCATATGCTTCTGTATATATAGGAAGATACATTTCAAACCGCCATAACCAACATCAAGTTGCCTGCAAAGTTATAGATATTAAATACGCATCCAAAGACTTTGTACAAATATTTCTTCCTCGAGAACTGTCAATACTGATGAAAGTGAAACATCCTCACATTATCCAAGTTTTCTCCATCCTCCAGAGGAAGACCAAGTATTACATTTTCCAGAGGTATGCTGAGAGTGGTGACATGTTGGAGTATGTGTTAAGATCTGGTGTCGTACCAGAACAGCAGGCCAGGATCTGGCAGAGACAAATCACCTTGGCGGTTCAATATCTTCATGAGCTAAACATAGCGCACAGAGATTTGAAATGTGAAAATATTCTTCTCACAAAAAACTTCAATGTAAAAGTGGCAGACTTTGGATTTGCTAGATATATTGTATATATTGATGGTAAAATGCAACTTAGCAATACGTACTGTGGGTCATTGTCTTATGCAGCCCCAGAAGTTATAAGGGGAAAGCCTTACAATATGAAGATGGCAGACATTTGGTCATTAGGCATAATTTTGTTTGTGATGATCAATCAAGCAATGCCATTTGAAGATAGCTCCCCTAAGAGGCTGTATAGTCACCAAATGTCTCGAAAATGGAGGTTTCGGTCCAAAATAAACAGTACGATTAGCCAACAGCTTAAAAATGTGATACGAAATTTGTTAGAACCCAACTTGAAAGCAAGGTGGACACTGGATAAAGTTATACATTCCGATTGGATAGCCATGGATCCAAGGTTGACAAAATTGGATCCTATGGAAGAAATGTGTTTGGAAATGGCGAAAAAGGAAACCGTACCACCTTTGTTGGCCCGTGCAACATTATCAACACAATCAACAGCACGAATCAGAAGAAGGAATTCTCTAATTACTAAAAAATCTTCAAAGCCAAATGTACATACAGATAAACAATCCAAACCAAATATGATAAAAGTTGCAGCTGAAGCAGCAGCAGCCAAAGAAACTACTGTGAATGTTATCAAGGATTTAAATAACAGCGACATACACTATCACTCAACACAAATACATCTTGTCAGTGATAAGGGTTCAAACACAACCAACCTCAAACAAAATGATGCAGACACAACCAGCCTCAAACCAAATGATGCAGACACAACCAGCCTCAAACAAAATGATGCAGACACAACCAACCTCAAACAAAATGATGCAGACACAACCAACCTCAAACCAAATGATGCAGACACAACCAACCTCAAACAAAATGATGCAGACACAACCAACCTCAAACAAAATGATTTATGCTTAAATAAATATGCAAATGGTGTAGCAAGTTCTATATCTACACTCACCAATAAAGAGTTGGACAAAATCTCAACAGAGACACTTGAAGATGATGTCACTTATGACATGTCCCGCATATCTCGTACAATCGCTCGAGTAAAGGGTAGAACCAAAATCTTAGAAACAGTAATCAAAGGCAAAAACAAGAATAAAAGTGATTTAAAAAAGTAGAATATAAACAGTGATACAAAAGTCATAAGAATTTAATCTTTATTTGTCACAAGAAAAATAAAGCCTGTGACTTGGCCAAGTATTCTTTTAAAGTATAAAGTAAGTTCTCAACTTACGCACATTCATAGATAGGTGGTCGTGGTACTTCGACTTACAAATAATAACACTGTTTGTAAAGCAGCACTTTAAACATAATAGATTGCTTTTGTAGTAAGCCTCTGGACATCTGAAAGTGCCATTGCTATTATGTTTGTTTCTAACAAGTTGTGTCTTGTTAGTGAACCAACATAGAACTTGGTAGTTTTCTTCTCAAAAGCAAATTACTGTTTAGATTTAATTATTCTTTGAAATTAACATTTATAGTATATCTTTTACCCATCATATTAAACCATCATTTAAGTTCGCAGTTTTTCAACTTGCTCAGTTCTGTCACATTTGTCAATATAGTTCAGAAACTTTTAATTTCAAATGAAATTGAATCAATGGTAGGTTAGCGAATTAAGGTCAGTTTTTTTTTCAAGTGTTTATAACAAAATAAACAAAATATTAATATTATGTTGGGTGGGGGGGACCTCAGTCTGTGTCACAGTTTTATGTTTGATTGGGCTGGTTTTGAAAATGGGCCAAAATTTCTCCATAGAAGAGGATAAAATTTAATTGAAGAGATTGCAAAGCACCCCTCAATTGTTTTTTTTACATATCTTTGCTATTTTACCGGGACCAACATTTAAAGGACAACACATAGAAAGATATTTCAGGAATATTTGGCCAATTAAGTTAGTATCTTTTATCCACACAGTTCCAAAATAACACGGAACATTAATAAAACACAAATGAAAAACTCTGATAACAGAGGAACGTTCTGCACTGCATATAAAATTACCCACGAATGGCGACCAAGAGACACATCTAGGGAAACACTGTATCCTGCATCTGCAACTCACCACTGCACGCCTGCGGTATGCTTAAGTGCCGTTTTGGCCGTCAACTATTGTTAAGGATATTTCTTGAGCCACTAGATAAGTAAGGTTAATACTCCAACGTGTAGTTTATGAAATATGGTGTTGTCCACATTTGAAAGCCAACTAACGTTCAACCAACAAAGGAAAGGTTTTGGACCACAAAATCATGAATTAAACATCCCCTCCCACCTTTTGCCGCCAGGTTCTTCTAACTCGCCTTCACAAAGTAGATCTGTAAAAACAATGGAGGTGTTGATTGACATTAAAAAGATAAAGAATTTGGTATGACAGGGGAAATTCAGCAATATTTTTTTTTAAACCTAGAATTTTCAGAAATTTTTGCAATAAGTTTCAAGATACAGATAGAAGAGTGTAGCAGACAAAACTTTTCTTCCAAGATGCAGCCTGTTTATTTGATATTCTCAAAATCACTAAACATGGAGAAAATAAGATATCTAATCATTTGTTTATTTTTGTAAAGTTGCAAAGTTATATAAAAAGTGTGTATATCATACAGAGTTTAGTTAGGATATTTGGATTTGTGCACCACCTGTGTTTTTGGTCACAAGCCACTACTGTTTTAATATCTAAAAGGTGACCTGGTGGTCCAGGGGTAAGGTGTCAGACTTCTATGCTGGCGGCCGGGGTTCAATCCCCGGTCCCGGCAAAGATTTATCTGATTACCAAACCCTTCCTTCACCTCTGACAAGACATCTTGTGAATGTGGGGAATGCCAGGCCTCCACCGTGGTTCGGATTCCACGTTAAACTGTAGGTCCTTCATTTCGTCTCACAATCACCCTACCATTACACATTAGCATAAGTGCGTATAACCCGAACGGGTAGTAAGACGCGGTGCTAGTAATAATAATAATAATAATAATAATAATAATAATATCTAAAAGCCTATTGACTGGGTAAAACTAAGCTTGGTTGGTTAGCTAAGCCCTAGGTCAATCAGATTTTTTTTTTTTTGCATTTCATCTTATTACCTGTTCAGGCTAGATGCTTATTTACTAATTATACTAATGAGTTAGGGATAAGGTTTAATTTAGAGGAAATGTACCCATATTTGTATGATGGGACAGTGGAAAAACATTTTTTTTAAACACCTCAGTACACCTGACCACAAATTTAACTCTCACCCTGTCATCAGCAGTCTACACCAACACAAGAGTGACACCGTAAACAATGTGGCCACCAAAACGGGTTAGAATGATATTAAATATTTTAAGTCTTCAAATTAGTAAGCAAAATAACTTATGTTAAGCCGTGATGAAGAGCCCTTTATAAACTTTATTTTTAGATAAGTTTATAAGTTTTATTATACTTTCTTGAGTGCCATTTGTTTTCAATTTCAAATTTCTCTTCCTTATGAATAGAATAAAGTAAAGAAGTTCAAAACTTAATTTATTTTCATAAATTATAATTATGTCATGGCAGCCTAACCTACAAGACTTTTGATTTGATTGAAAATATGAAAGGTGCTTCAGGAAAAAAAATAGTTTAACAAATACCGTGTGTTTTGGAAAACCTAATTGAGTTTTAATTAAACATTTAAACCCATTTCAGTGGCCACATGGTCCAAGCCACTACTCTCACAATAGACTAGACTGCCAAATTTGAGATCGGGCTTCGATTCTGGTTGGGTGTACTGAGGCTGTTTTTCCCTAAATGGCTTTCCACCCACAGTCCACGCAAATGTGAATACACTTACTCCAAATTAAACTTTCCTAATCCCTAACACATTCATGTAATTAGTACTGAAGTGTATAGCCCAAACAGGTACTAATAAATTAACTGCTTCAGTGACTACATGGTCTAAGGCGCTACGCTCCCAATAGACTAGACTGCCGATCATGGGGAGATCATGGTTCAAATCTCAGTCGAGTGTACAGAGGGTTGTTTTTTCCTTAATGTTTTCTCACGCTCTCCAATCAAATGCGGGTACACTTCCTATAAATTCAACCTTCTTCATCACAAACCCATTAGTGTAATCAGTACAAGTGTATTAGCATTAAGAGGTAGTAAGACGCAGTGCTAAAACAAAATTAAGGGTTTTCTACAATGATTAGATTGAAACCATTTTACAACAGAAAATATACAATTATAAAAAACATAACAAGTGTTTTAAAATATATTTTTGATATCATATCAATAATTTACTGTCCAAAGAAGTTCCAATCTTAACCTAGGTGTTACAGAGCATTTAAAAAAACATATTTGCAGAGCAATGCAGCCTTTATGTCATATAAATATATATATTTTCTAAGCACCACGTCTTACTACTCATTTGGGTTATACACTTATGTTGATTGCTAAAGGCACAGCATAGTTTGGCTTGGTTTCATATGAAATTGATGTACATGGACCAATATTACCAAGATGTGGTTCACAGTTTACCTTTAGAAAAAGTATAAGATTTTGTCAACACATCTTGTATAAAACCTATCACTATATTTACTATGGTATTAGGAACTCGAAAGTTATTTGCTGCAATTACAAACGTGTCCCCTATCCCTATCTTGAGCTAGTTTTATCAAATCAATCTCCTCCTGTCCCTATCTTGAGACAGTTCTATCCAGTCTGCCTCATTACACCCTCTCTCTTTCAGGTCCATTCTAATGTTAGCCTCTCATATGCGTCTAGGTTTTCCCGTTGGGTTTGCCAGTCAATACTGTCAAAACAAATCTAGATTCTCCCATTCTCGCTGCATGTCCTGCCCACTGTAATCTACAAGTCAATGTCTTGAAATGAATACAAAATATGTAACTTCATTCAATCTCCAGTATCCTCATCCCTTTGTAAACCAAATATCTTCCTAAGGACCTGGTTTTCGAACCCTTTAAATTTGTTTTTATCTTGTAAGGTAAGAGATAAAGTTTCACACCCATAGAAAACAACTAATAAAACTATGGTTTTGTTTATATTATGTCACCATTAATACCCTTTTAGTTTCCAAGTCTTTTATATTTCAAAAAACAAAACAACTATCTTGACCCCTTAACTTCATACACATTTTCCCCTTTGCATCCATCTAAAAATTCAAATAGATATATCTGACAAAAATAGTTACTAGATCTATATATACATATGTCAAGTCGTGATCCTCAGTTGTCACTTTTGATAAACAATATCAATACCTAGAGAATAACAATAATAATATAGTAAAATGTTATCAAATCTGATTGTAAACAATATGTTTGTATTTCTGAAAGTGCTTCAAAGGTTCATATGTAAGTGAATCAAGGTAAATCAATTAACTTTTAAGATGCGATCCTGAAGGAAGCACGAGTAATTTTACAGTTTTTATAGCATTAAATTTTGTTTGCCAAAATAAATCAAAATATTTCTCCAATGGCAACAGAGTTTTTAGTTTTCTGCACATGCTAATATCAACAGATCTTGACTATCTGTCAAGGGTGTCCTGGAATGTTGTCAAAACTATTTAAATAAATAAAACAAGTATATACAAAATTCCAGTGCACCCTTGAAAGATTTTCAAGATCTGTTGATATTAGCATGTGCAGAAAATTAAACTCTATGTTGCTACTGGAGAAATATTTGATTTATTTTGGTCAACAAATTTCAATTCTATAAAAATTGTAAAAATACTCATGCTCCCTTTGGCCGCACCTTAACTACCACAAACTATTTTGAGTATGTTAATCTTGAGAAATTTTGTTTTGTTTTTGGATCAACTAAAGAGCAGTGTGGGCACGAATATGACTTGCTTGCTATATAAGCAAACTGGAAAGGATGTGAGTAAGACTTTGGCAGGAATAAACTTTAAAAAAATATTTTTTTTATGATTAACAATAATAAAAAAAATATTTTTTTTATGATTAACAATAATAATATATAACAAGGAACAAATGCAGTCCTGTGACTTGAATTAGAGCTGTCAGATAAAGTTATTCTTATGAAAATTAAATTGTATTCTGTTGCACGATCCAACCACTGTACCAACCATGAGAGGCGCTCCAGTAGTGTGAGTATCAAGCGTTAGCCAATCACTATTCAGTTAGTTTTCTTAACCGACAGCGTCATTTTGTGCTCACGCTAACATTTTGTGTTGGTGAGCCCATTAATTGTATTTTTAGATTGTGTCTCCAACATTAATTTTGTGTACTGGGCATTAACATTTGCTAACAGGTTATGGGTCCAGTCTCGTCATGATAATTTTTGTGGGACAGATTGAAGATTGGAAAGTACATAACTAGCAGAAATTGTGCCATATTGAGTCTCGAAAACTCGTTAGTACGCTACGAAGATGAACGAGACCAGCGTGAAGTTTGATGTTTTAAATAAAGAGAATAACGAGCTTGGGAATATGGGAGTGGAACAACCATTAAACCAGAAGCGGTTACAGCCAAGCCGGTGATGATTGAAGCCGAATGACGGTGGAGATAAGTCAGCCTGAAGGCACCATCTGACATAGTGCTCGTCATGAGCCTATAATAAATTTAAACAGCCTAAGGGCTGCGAGACCTCACGAGCAATTTGGGAAAAATTAGAGGGAATATACCAGTCCAAAGGGCTACTTTGTTGAATAATTCGATGTCCTTGAAATTACAAGATGGCGGTGACATGCACAAACACTCAATGTTTTTTCAACATGGGAGATAGGTTGGCAATCATGTTTTTGTGCAGCCTACTGGAAAGGTATGACAACTTTCAATGCGCCATGTTGTCACGTGATGAAGTGCTGCCTCTGGAGATGCTTAAAATTAAAGTTGCAGAGGAATTCGACATGCGCAAGGAAACAATCAATGATAAAAGCACAGACGCGATAAATCAGACACAGGGTGAAAAACTGCTAAGGGACAAGGGAGTCAAAATGAAAAACGTTGAAAATGTGTGCCTAGCCACATCGGACATATCGAATAACAGTGCATTTCAAATGGGAAAAAATGCCGATTCCGTGGGCTGGTGTTTCACATGTGTGGAAATATCGAATCGTTTTCACAGATCAGTCAGAACTCCGATCACAGAAAGCTAAGCCTCACGAATGGAACCTGCACGAACATCAAAGGAATTGGTGCCGTGTAATCGAGACGAGGGCAGTGGTAATAAAAAGGTGATAAAATTCAAAATCACATTTTATGTACCGGACCTATGTGCTAACCTCATTTTGGTCAGGAAGATTACCGATCAAGGACACAACGTTATTTTTAGAAAAACGAAGGCCAAGATCATTGATCAGGATGACAACGTGCTGCTTGCCACGAAACAGGAAAATTGACTATATTATTTCCCAGAGTTGAGAGACCAGAAATGCAGGAAAATCTCAGGCCCGGATGACGCTACTTATTACACCAAGGAAGAATTTCATCAAGGGTTTGGCATGCTCTTATGATAAATCAATGTTGAGGACATTGACGAAAATTTTCAATGCAGCGTTTGTCTCCAGGGGAAGATGTGTCACATTCCATTTCCAAAGGTTTCAGAGAGAGTGTAGGTACTGGGTGAGATAATACATTATGACATATGTGGTCCAACGCGAGTAGCTTTACTATGCCACTTTCAAAGATGATTCTTCAGGATAGTGTGAGGTGAGATTGATCGAGTAAAGAACCAAGTGATGGACAAATTTGATAGTTTCAGGGCACTCATGAGCACTCAAGAGGAACTGCTTGCAGTCGGATAACGGATGTGAATATGTCAACAAACAGTTTGATGAACTGCTCCAAAAACATGGCCTTTTGAGGCGTTTGACTGTACCTTACAACCCGCAGCAGAACGGAGTTGCTGAAAGGAGAAACAGGACACTTATGGAGATGGCATTCTGCCTTCTAATTCAGTCCGAACTGCCGCCAACTTTTTGTGCGGAGGCTGCCAACACCGCAAAATTTATATGCAAGAGGTCGCCAATAAGTAAACTAAAATGAAAAAACCTGTACGAGGTATGGTTTGGGAGACCACCAGACATGTCCAGATTTAGAATCTTTGGGAGGAAAGTTTTTACCATGGACAAAATGCCGGGCAAAGAGAGGCTGGAAGTACAATCAAAGAAACGCATCTTCATGGGTTATAGCTCAGAGTCAAAGTTGTACAGGGTATGGCTATTGGAGCAGAGGAAGATGAGGTATCCAGAGATGTGATATTGATGAACAGGACTCCGATCCAGTCAGCTGAGAGGATTTCTTACTGCAAGACAATCAGTCCCCAAATTTGTCAAGTTCATCAGTCAATGTCAATGCTATGAAGAAAGAAGATCAACACATCATGATCAACTTCTCCAACGATCAAGAATCGCATCATCCAATTGAAGAGCCATTACCAGAAGCACATCATGATGAGCACAGAGATACTGAAGGTTTTCAAGGTTTTACCCCAGATGAACCATTGAACACTGTAAGAAGAGGTCCAGGAAGGTCAAGAGTATTGCAGCCCAGACGTCCTGGAAGACTTCCCAGTCTCTATGCGACGGTGAATCACGTCAAGGACGACTTCGTTTTTCTGAGTGAAATTCCAGTGACAAGTCAGGACCCATATGAATGGATGATCATGGCTAGTGAAGTGAAGTCGATTCTCTCAAGGGACATGTGGGATCTGGTGGACAGGTCATAAGTGTAAAAGGTGATCGGCAGTCATTTCGTTCTATGAAATAAGTACAGGACAAACGGCGTTCTGGAGAAACGCAAAGCCAAGATGGTGGCGAAGGGATATGCTCAACAGTAAGGCAGGTATTTTCAGGAGACATATGCACCAGTTACAGATAAAGATACAATACAGTCGGTTGTTGCATTTGCAGCCCAAAACAATATGCACATAAGCCAGTACGACATGGAAAGGGCATGTTTAAATGACAAGACTGCATGAAGAGGCATACATGGAGGTACCAGATCAGTTAAAAGAGGTCCTAGAGCACATAGTGAGTAAGGGAGCACGCAAGGATCAGTCTATCAACAAGGTGAGGGCCACACTAAACGAGTTAGCAGCAGGTGACAGGGTCTGCTATGTAAAACAAGCTGGTCGTGCTTTTAACAGACGTCTAGATGGAGAGTTGCATACCATGGGCGTGAAACCCACCAATGGGGACCCATCTGTTTACATAAGGCATTGGAATGAAGAGATCATGATCATCATCTATGTTGACAGCATTCTGATAATCCAGAGATGGACTTGGAAATGTTTGAGATGAAGGATCTGGGTGAACTGAAGCACTGTTTGGGGATAGATTTCTCAAGAAATGGTGATGGGATATTAGTAAGTCAGAGGACATACATCAAAGACATCCTTCAATGTTTCAGTATGTCAGATTGCAAGGCTGTCTCGATCCCTCTAGACATTGGGACGAAGTTGGCAAAGGGTGAGGCAAGGTCAGAGGGTGAGAAACCCCCCCATACCAAGAATTAGTTGGTTGTTTACTGTATTTGGCTGTGGCTACATGCCCAAACATAGCTCACACAGCAAGTCTGTTAAGTCAATTTAACAACTGTTTCAAGAGGACTCAATGGAGCACAGAAAAGTGGACACTTCAGTAGCTTAAGGGCACTGATGACCAGGGGATTTCATACAAGCACAGAGAAAGCTAATTGACGGGTCAAGTAGATGCTGACTGGGGAGGATCACTTGATGACCAACGTTTCTTTAAATAATGTTTTCATCATGAATGGAGGTGCAGTTGCTTAGGAGTCGAGGAAGCAATGGACCGTTGCGTTTTCTACCACGGAGGTTGAATACATGGCCTTGAGTGAATCAGCCAAGGAAGCCATGTAACTTCAGTAATTCCTGCTTGAACTTGGAAAGGAGGAATTTGGACCACTTAAACTGCTCAATGATGTCATGACGCAGAAGCTTTAAACCAATCCAGTCTTCCATGCACGTATCAAACACATTAATATTTGTCGCCCCTTTCTGTGGGAGACTGTAGAGTCGGGTCAACTAGTGCTGGAACAGGTGGCATTAGAGGTATCAAGAATTAGCCAATCCCGCACTTTCACTTTTCAGTTGTTTTTCTTAACTGACTGCATCATTCATACTAACCTTTGAGTTAATGAGCCCATTAATTCTATTTGTAGATTGTGTGTCCGTCTCCAATATTAATTTTGTGTACCCAACATTAACCTTTACTAACATATTCAGATATTATGTTACTCAAGCCTATGATGGTTTGGATACAACAAGGCATTGTTTCTGGCCCAACACAATTCATATAGTTGTTTAGTTTTCAGTCAAATCTCCCTTTGTAATCAAACTTAAGTTTAAATTAGTAAACACAAGGCATCATATGTTTTATTATGACTCTTGTTTCCAGAGCCTGATTAACCACTAGGCTGATTAAGCTGCAGCCTACCAGGCCTCCACTGTGGTTTGGATTCCACGTTAAACTGTAGGTCCTTCATTTCATCTCACAATCACCCTACGATTACACATTAGCGTAAGAGCCTACTGCGGTGCTAATAATAATAAGCTGCAGCCTAGGGTGTGAGAGTTTGTGGAGCACACATTTTAGGCCACAAGTTTTTTTATTGGGGTGTGATAAATGTTGATTGAAGAAAAACTGTAATATTATAATATAAGATAAAATTTTCTTCCCAAAGTAAATCTGAAATCTGAAAAATACTATATGGTATTAAAATTCTTATTTTAATATATTATTATTATTATTATTAGCGCCGCGTCTTACTACCCGTTCGGGTTATACGCACTTACACTAATGTGTAATGGTAGGGTGATTGTGAGATGAAATGAAGGACCTACAGTTTAACGTGGAATCCGAACCACGGTGGAGGCCTGGCATTCCCCACATTCACAAGCTGTGATTAATACACGTCTTGTCAGAGGTGAAGGAAGGGTTTGGCAATCAGATAAATATGTGCCGGGGCCGAGGATTAAACCCTGGCCGTCTGCATAGAGGTCTGACACCTTACCTCTAGACCGCCAGGTCACCTATTTTAATATAAAGCTACTTGAATTTTCAATGTAAAGGCTAAGACAAATTAGTCATTACTGGGCTGCCAATATTTTCATTGATAATTTGAGATTAAAATAATCCAGTGTTACATTTAAGTACATTTTTTATAGTTACCTCATGTGTATCAATATAAATACAACATCCTACTAAACGGTGGATTTTGGTAGTATATTTAATGATTTATTACATGATAAAATGATATGGTTACCTTTATACCTTTATTGATATTAGTTTATTCCAAGCATGAATAATTATTAATTAATATTATAATAAACATTAAATTAAAACATATAGCACATTTCAGACATTATATGTATTTATTGGTTGTCATCAACTTTTTAA
Source organism: Timema californicum (assembly GCA_902141385.1). Classification (NCBI taxonomy): domain Eukaryota; kingdom Metazoa; phylum Arthropoda; class Insecta; order Phasmatodea; family Timematidae; genus Timema; species Timema californicum. Next base: position 103,651 of record CABFOW010001508.1, read on the forward strand.
ATTATTATTATTATTATTAACACCGCGTCTTACTACCCGTTCGGGTTATACGCATTTACGCTAATGTGTAATGGTAGGGTGATTGTGAGATGAAATGGAGGACCTACAGTTTAACGTGGGATCCGAACCACGGTGGAGGCCTGGAATTCCCCACATTCACAAGATGTCTTGTCAGAGGTGAAGGATGGGTTTGGTAATCAGATAAATTTATGCCAGGACCGAGGATTGAACCCCGGCCGCCAGCATAGAAGTCTGACACCTTACTCCTAGACCGCCAGGTCACTGACAACTTTTTAAATTATGGTTGGGGTTGGTGGGTGGGATCGTGAAGGGGGTGTATTAGGGGACGCTACAAGCATATTAGCCTAGGGCGGCCTCAACCCTTAATCAGGCCCTGCTTGTTTCCAACCTACACAGATATGAACTAGAGAAATTTTTAAATAAGACTCAATCTAACATCTATGAAGAATCTACCACTTTAAACATAGCAATTAAGGTTCTTAGTAAGCTGACACACATCTGATAGTGTAACCACTATTTTGTTTGAATAAAGTTTCATTAAAATTAAGTTTTTTTTATAAGAAAAGTTTATCTAGCTTCAATTATTCTTTGAAATGAGCATACATATCAACAATGCATTGTATTTAAACAGTTTTTGAGCTGTGAGGTTATAAGCTTAAGTAAAAATCTTTTGAAAGAATTAACAGCATAAGGTGAGGACTTAGAGTACTTAGAACTGTACACACAAAACACACCTACCCATAGGGGAATCTTTACCTTGTAACGTATTTGGCTCACCTATCTGTGTTTCATTTCTAACCATGTTTATAGGCTTGGTGTTGTTTTCTGTTGCTGCCTGGAGGAGTGGTTTTCGGCTAGGCTGTTTAGCCACACTGGTTTACTGTGCAGAGCTTTCTTCTCGGCACGGTTGTCTGAGGGATTTTCTTGTTTGTGAGGGTGGCTAGATTGTTTTCTCTTTTTCTGAATTCCGCCAGGAGGGAAGCAAGAGAATGGATTGTAAATTTATTGGGATCCTTTAACAGGCCAGGACTGGTATTTAAGTTTCATCTATTGGAATATTAACATTTCAATTCAAAAAGGTGTAGTTCAAAAAGAAATCTTGTAATACCATTAGAAGACATAATTCATCATACATAGAGATGAAAGTGAACATGAAGATATTTCGTTTTTTTCAGGAAATATCCTGACTAATACTGTATGAAAATAGAAAAATGTTTGTGACACACTTGACTGAGTATTACAGTTTTGTCTTCCTGATTGTGCAAACAGGTAAAACAACCAGTATCGTTCTATGTAGAAGTAGCACCTGGTGCGATAACTTACATTGTTATATTGGTTTTAAAAACTGTACACCTGGTATCTGGAATAACTGGCATTTAGGACCTGGTAAAGAAAGCAACCTATATTCAGATATTTTGTAACCTGGTGAAATAAATGACAATGTTATTACTTGCATGGTTATATCATTTTATAGCCTGGTAAAATAACTGCATTGTTTTATAACTTGATGAAATAACTGCATTGTTATATTGCTTTATAACTTGGTGAAATAACTGCATTGTTATATTATTTTATAGCTTAGTGAAATAAATCACATTGTTATAGCTTGCATGATTATATCGATCTTTAATTTGGTAAGCATCTTGTGAATGTGAGGAATGCCAGGTCTCCACCGTGGTTCGGATTCCACGTTAAACTGTAGGTTCTTCATTTCATCTCACAAATCACCCTACCATTACACATTAGCGTAAGTGCGTATAACCCGAACGGGTGGTAAGACGCTGTGCTAATAATAATAATAATTATTATTATTATTATTATTATTTGGTAAGATAGCTGCATTATTCTATTGTTTTGTAATCAGTAGAAATGACTTATTGTTAAAGCATTTTGGTAACCATTATATAATGCAGATATATATATAGGAATAATGCACTGACACGCAACATTAAACTTTAACTAGATGGCGAACGTTAACCTTATCCTTGGTATCACAGTAAAACGATCAGGCAACTTGCGACTAGTGCTAAGCATCACGGGTAGTGGGTGGCTCGACCAGGAAAAATAAAAATATTTTCATGACTTTATGACCAAAATATTGAAAATTAATGACTTTCCATGGTCTTTCCAGACTTTTTTTTTTTGCTGCCATTATTAACTTTTTCATGACTTTCATGACCCAGTAAACACCTTGTGTGTATTGGGTTATCTAGTGCTACAGACTTGTGATGACAACAGGTATTGTTGTGTATATTTGTATTGTCTGTTGTTCATTTTACCGGTCGTTAAGTGTATGTTAAGACTTGAATTAGCATGTAAACAATCGGAAATAAAACTTTTACTTTGTTGTTTGTGGTGTCTTGTTCATACTACATTTTAGGCCTGATTTAGAGTTTGTACTTTACCCCTTTCCTCCATACAGAAAGGACATCGGCATCAACAGGGTGAGCTAAGAAGGGCTCTTGAGATGGAAAACTATTTCTGAAGAGTGTCCGGGTTGTTCCCCAAAAATAACTGAGCTAATCAAATATATTATGTATATTTTTATACTATTTTTTTTATTTTAATTGATTTTTTTATTACAACCTTAAAAGAAGCCATTTAATGTACACCATGTTTTTTCTAGGTAAAAACATATATTTATCAGCAGTGTTGACCTTAATTGATAACACTAAATAAATTACAAATCTTTCACCACATTCCTTGAATAAAGCAAATGAAAAATACCGGCTCTCGAATATTTCTTCATAATCTTCAATAATTACAATGGTATGTCATAATACAGTGCCCTGGACTTCAAAACCCAAACCAGCTTCTCGGGATATTTAAAATAAACCCCCAAACTACATCAACAACCATTATACATTATGTTGTTGATACATTAATTATGCTTTATTTATATTGATATTGGAAACATTTCAGCAGTTGATTTTAATTTTAAAATTAATTTGACTTATAATCCATTCCTAATAGAATTTCAAAGTTTGCAATACACATTAGTAGGTATAGTGGAAATTGTTTATAAAATGATGAAATTTTTAATAAAAATAAAATATCACTACAAAAATGTCAAATGGCAAGGCAATGTTACTTGAAGAGAAGTTGCTTAGTGTTTGTTTGAAGTAATGAATATATTCTCATCGACACATTTAATTTAATGAAAGATTATAAAAAAACAAACTAATGATTATTGATGGTAAAGGTAATCAATAAGAAATGTAACAGCGTTTGCCTAAGGATGGAAAACCACTTCCAACTCTCTAAGCTTAAATTTGAACTTAAGTCCTGATTTCTAGAAAATCCAATCAAACTTGCTGGTACGAGTTAACTTTATTGGCTTATGATGAGTTAAAACATAATTATAAATAGGTATGGCAGCTTTCTGTGTAGGGTAAAATAAGTTAGTATAATATCATATATGAAATTCTCACTAGTGTAACTGTGGTTTAAGGTTTTAAGATTCATTTGTCACCAGTTAGAAGCAGGTTAAAGTTCAAATACTAGCCAAATGCACTGTGTATAATCTACCACTTGTGATTCTCTATTACTCTCTCTAAGCTAAAATGGGCACCCTTTCTTAAACATAATTTTTCTCATCCCTATCAATTATGTTAAGTTAACTGTTGTTTGGTCAGCCCCAAAATTAACAGATTCTGAATTCACCATCTGGTGGTTCAGTAGACATTGTGTGGATAATTTTGTATAATGAAAGTTTGGCTATTTTATGTAATCAAAGAGATTAATTTCATTCTATGTATTTTTTAATACATTTTAAACCTAGCAAAGCTAAAACCCATAGAACCGGCTTTCAAGGAACCAAAAATGTTTAGCGTTCCTCAGTGAAGAGTTGGTACCGAGGATCCAACTCATTTATATTAATAGTTGGAGGTACAAGTATTTTAAGTGCAAATAATGAATGTCAGGAGTTGAGGCTGTTATACAAATAATATTTTTAATTACTTAAATAGTAGGAAGTATTATTTACATTTAATAATATCCCTGAATAATAATCTGATTAGGGTTAGAAATTAATTCGTTATTCTTTATCTATTTAATTTCTACAGCAAATGACAGCTTTGATTACTTTGAAGTGTTCAGTCATTATTCTAGTGATGATCGTTTTATCCATTGTACTATATTACAAGTGATAAAATTATTCAATAATTTTAGCTTCAAGACCAAAAAAAAGAAAAGCAAATTTAAGTGAGATATTAACACTTTCTAAAATACTAAATAGCTTTACAACAATAAAATAAAATAAAACACAAATACATTTCAGTCACCTGTCAAAAAAACCTCAAAAACCCAAGTAATAGTTTTTATAATTCCCACCATATCGTAATACTAGTAGAGGTAATACACTACATTATTTACACTAGATAAGTAGAGATGAGAAAGATGTGATTTGAGAGGAAATCTACCCGCATTTGTTTGGAAGAAGAGTGGGAAACCATTTAGGATAAAACTCACTCGGTACAACTGACTGAGATCCGAACCCTGATCTCACCGTCACCTGTAACCCTGTCTAACATGAGAGTGACACGTTTGACTATGCAAACACTGAGATAGGACGTTAACAAATATGGCAGATTGTATATGAATTATCTAAGATCTGCTCAACCACCAAGTTTAAGACAAATTAGACGAATCATGTTCTTTATTTACCCACAATGATTTAAATATAAACAGATTTACAATATATTAAAAACACAGCTTGTATTAATTCAAATAAAGACTTTTAAAAACATACAGGATAATATATACATCAGGAATGGATTTTTATTTCCAATAAATGTGTTTTTTAAGCTCAGTAATAATTTATATGTGGGTGATAGATTTAGCAATAAAAAAATTACTGGATGAAGGCAGTTATTTTTTCACAGATTTTATATTAATTTAAGATAAGAATATACAAACATACTGCATCGAGTACACACATAAAACTAGGATCATATGCATTTTATGTGAGTTATGACAATACTAACTATTCTAAAATGTAAACATACAAATTAACAACACCACATTGACATAAGATAAAATATATTAGCCGTTAAGACTAAAAAGGGGCTATAAAATGTATTTTCATATTTATTTTCAGTTATCTGAACAATACTAGATGTTTATTTGTAGAATAAATTGTACTTACACACATTTAATTAACAAGTATGTACACAACATATGCCATAAATTCAAAGAGACTAAATATATCCAAATAATAAATCAATAGAAAATGTATGAAACACCATTGTATACTATGTTTTTCACCTAGCAAGTTTCATATCAGAGCCAAATAAAAGCTACAACCATTATAATTATATCTATATCAATAAAGTCACTGGGATTTTTTGGTATCATTTACACTCGGAAATATATTTAGTGTTTTAAATAAAATTATTTTAACTATTGAACTACCTTGAATGATTATTGGACTATTATCATGCTATAATATAAACAACATGAAAAAGGCACAAAATGGTCGGAATCAACAAAAAATTACATGTGAAGAGAAGTACAAAGTCTGTAAGCTTATCAGAAAAAAAAAATGCAAATCCAAAAAGTATATTGTTAATAGACCAAATAAAAACTTTAAAAACACATTAAGCCTTCACCATCGCAGAAATGTTAAACACAAGTCTCCTGAAGATGGGCTTTGATATGTCTTGGATTTAATAGCATCGGTTGAGATACAAATACAATTAAATTTAGGAAAAAAAATAATTGTTTTCCCTTAATAAATTAAAAAAAAAAAAGTATTA
>CABFOW010001508.1:109679-133356 GCA_902141385.1 Timema californicum
GGGGAAGTATGGTATGACCAGTTAAACATTGTGAGCAAAGAAAATATAAAGTGCCACATATCCTTGTGTTGATCCTCCCTAGTAGTCCTAATTGATGTTCTTGCAGTCTAGGAAGTGGCCTGAGTCCTGAAGAGTGCGGCAGTTTCCAAATCTCCCGGTTTCACGCGTGGTTCCATCGAGGAGTATGAGTTGCACAGTGGCTATACATTTACCTATTATAAATAATCGTGCGTTTTGTGACAGTGGGCTTATGTGACGGTTAATGCCAACTTTAATTTAGGCCTATTTATTTATTATTTTGTTAGATTATAACGTTTATAATAGAAAAATTATAAATTATCAAGTTAACCAATAATAATTTAAAAAAACTTCCAAAAAAGCTTCTACGTGTATATTAAAATAGTAAAAAAAAATCCTCCGGAGGTTGGAGGGACGTCCCCCAAACCCTCTTTGAGCCCCACCCCCCATGAATTCACAATCCTGTGTTCGCTACTGCATATATTAAATTTGGTTTTGAGTAATTTTGGAATTGAGGGTTCTGAAATACTAAGATAGCCTACTATAATAAAAAAAAAATTCCTTTAAATAAACTATGTAGTTTTAACAAATTAAAAAAAAATTGTCATGTTGAATTTTTGTGGCTAGTTTTTTGTCCTCTTTATTCAAACAGACTCTCACTTGTTACTTAATCATTTATTTTTCATTTAGTTTTCATTTCCTAGAGTTTTAACTTATAAATCTAGCCATCCAGTCGTAATAAAAACTTAGGTTTTTAAATATCTTCAATAATAGTCTCAAATTTCAACATTCACCTTATAATTACTTCAAATGCAACATTGTTTTAAATAATTATCATATATCCCACTGAACAGAATATTCACAGAACCTGCTAATTTGTTTTAGCCAAACAAACTCTTTAATACAAATTGTTTTATTGTATGTATGAAAAAAGTGCATTGAGCAAAAACATTTTGTAATAAATAAAGGGATAGTATATTAGGAAAATTGTAGAGCACCAATAAAAGTAAAAACACTAACACATATTTACACACACTTTGATATTTCGATGCTATTATAGCATCTTTCTCAGGAAGTAGTAGTAAAAACACTAACACACATTGACACACACTTTGATATTTCGATGGTATAATAGCATCAGAATATTGGAGTGTATGTAAATATGTGTTAGTGTTTTTATTTTTATTTGTGCACTACCATTTTCCTAGTATTATATCATTTTATTTATTAAAAATTGTTTTATTAGTAAAAGTGCTGTTTAAACCGTAGCATTGGAGAAATGGAAATCCTGCATTTATTTTATTATTAACAAAGTCAAGAATGATATACTCCATGCTCAATTCGATGTTTTTTTTAAAGAACAAAAATGTCTAGAAAACTTTAAATAAATAAGTGAAATAGGAATTACACTTAAAATGTGTAGTCAGTCATGAATTTGGAACAAAGTGAGAATATGGGCATGAAACTACAGCTAACTACCAATTATCCGTGGTAATGTAGGGGAAGAGTGCTGTGAATAACTAAAAACTGTGGATAATACAAATATTTAATAAAACAAGAGATTGTAGCACATTCAATTCAAACTATATTCCATTCACCGTAGGAATTGACTTCTGAAAGGCCTTTTTCCCTACCATAAATCTACTATATAGTAGGATATTGGTAGGAAAAAAGGCCTTTCAGAGAGTAATTCCTACCGTTAATGGAATATAGTACTCACATATTGTGACCACTTTTATAACAATATTGTTATATTTCATGCCCGCAGATAATAATAAAAAAACAACACTTTTAACCAAAGTACAGTATACTCAAAAGACACACATTCCTTAAAAAGTTTGTATTAGTCTTCTACTTAATTGCATCTTCTTCCTTTTTACTCTTCCAGTGCAATTCCCCTTGCATAATCTTTTTGTCTCTCTAGCCACTATCTCTTCCCTAGGGGTTTACCGAGTATAACAGCAGCATTTATCAAAAACGTATCCACGGTTAAGCCGCAAAGTAGATAATCCACCCCCGGATAATCGGGAGTCTACTCTATTGAAAAATGTTATTTGGTTATTTTGAAGAAAGATATATAAATATTTAACATTTGGAATAGAGTTATCTCCAAAAGAATTTGAATATTGGCTGTAAATCTTAGTTTATTAAGAGGACTGAAAAGTATGGCAACGAAAGTGAAATGAGTGACTGATAATGGGTCCATTTTAGTAGATGAAGCAATACCTAATTAGATTTCTAAACTCTGGAATCCTTTATGGTAAAATAATATTTAGATAATTTTTACATCTTTCAGATATTTGCAAATATATAGCTACCGATTTAAATACATATTTGACATCAACCAGTGATTCTCGAAGGGGGTGTTGGGGCATAATAATTCCCTATGGATGCCATGAAAATATCATGACATTTATAATCAAGTCAATGAAAACACCCATGTTTAAGTTAATACTAATTTAGTGTTTCTAGTCAAATCTTATTCCCAAAGGTATATTTTTATTTTATGTATGTCCCCTATTAAAGATTTTTTTAAACTCATAAAAAGTGAATAGTGGGACATTCATTGAAAGAGTGACGTGAAATAAAGAAGACATCTAAAAGGGGCTGCCCTAGTAAAATTGTTGAGAACTTAACAGCTGTAAAAATTAACATAAAATAAGAAAATCAAGATTCCAATTGAAAAAAAAAACTATTAAAATTATTATAAGTCTGCTAGTTAAGATGTAACAGTTATTCTTTAGACTAATAAATAGTTACAAGATATTCATGGATTTTGTTGCAATATAAAATCCATGATTTATGAAAATGTGTAAGAAAAAATATTAAGTTTCAACAGTAAACTGAATATTTGAATGCACAATATATTGCAGAATAGGTTTGTTACTAAATACAAACAATTAGTAAGAAAAGATCTTAACTTACTTCTATAAAAGAATATCAATATTTTCTAAAAAAAATAATAGAAACTAAGAATTTAAAGTTAAAAATTGTGTAAGAATATAACTTTATTTAAAATGTGTTTACTTCTGATAAATGAATAAAATATGGTGTTTATTTGTGAAATATTGTTTTGTATTCCAAACATACAATTTTAAACAGCTACCACTAGTTTAAAAAATATATAATGTTTAATAATCTTGTACATTAGATAATTATATAGATTGATAGCTAACAAATATAATTTGGGCTTGCAAATAGTTTTTTACTCAAAGTGTCTGTGCTTGACACCTATTTTATTCATAATTTAAAGTTAAACACATTTTAGTAGCTTTCAATTAAAATTATCCACATTTAAGTGTTACTGACATCTTCAATTGCCACCTCCCCCACTTTGTCCTTGACACTTTCCTGAGAAACCGAGTCTGAACTAGGACTATCAAAATCCACCGTTAGTATACTGAGCAACTGGTCCGTAGACATGACCCCTGACTCTGGAACACTCATTTTGGACATGTCCGCTGTAGTCTTACCAGCTGTGTCAGGCACTTTGCTATCTACACTTTCAAGTTTGTTTTTCTCAATCGATTCTATACTTGAAACCTTAGGTCCAAGTGTATCTTTATTTTTATCCGGAACCTTTATTTCACTAACAGAGATCAGCTCTTCGACGTCGGCCACACTTTCTGCAATTGGTATATCTGGAGTTTTATTCATTTTGGGTTCTGAAACATCTTCACCATTCGAACTTGACTTCTTCTTGGCAATAGCTTCATCTTTTGAGATCACTTTATCGACCAGTTTTGAAAGCTCTAGCTCTACATCAACTGCCATACCTTGAGAGCCTTTGTCATCAGAAATGGAAATTTCCTTTTCAGGATCAGTTCTCTCTAAGCCATTGCATGTTAAAAGTTTGGTGGAATCGCTGGAAAGTAAGTGTGAGCCTTTATCAGATGACACTAATGGCTCATTTATGTTAAGTGACTCTTCTGCTCTCAAAGAATCACCTTTAAATATAGCAGTACCTATCGGTTTAATTTTATTATCTTTGTCAGAAATCCTTCTATTTCTAGATAATAACTTACCAACTCCAGTTGAAGATTCATCTTTATATTTAATATTTTCTTCAGTGATCTCTGAAGTAATGGGCACACTTGACAAATTCAATTCAGAGAGTGAATTTTTTTTCACCCGGTGTAATTGAATCAAAGGCAGTCCAACATTGCCCGAATGTGACAATTCGTGTACTCGACCTTCAACTGTTGAAGCAAATGATGTGTTGCATGCTTCACAACTGTACGGAACCAACATATATGGAACTTTTGCAAACTTTTTTTTTGCCACATTGGAAACTTTTGGCTTACCTTGCTTTTTACTAGCTGATAAATCTTTTTTCAAATTCAGCTTGACCTGTTTCTTATCAGCTGATAAGTCCCTACTAGGCTTAGATTTTACACGCAATTTATTAGCTGATGAGCTCTTAATAGGTGTTTTCGCAAGTGGTTTATCAACTAATAATTCACTACTAAGCTTGTCTTGTGATTTATCAACTGGCAAATTTTTTAATTTTGGTTTAGTACGTGGCTTAAGTTTTGGCTTTGGCTTAGGGGACACTAACTCTTCAGAAATGTTTGATGCACCATGTGGACTCACACTTAACTTACCAAGAGGTAAATTCCTTATAAGCTTTGGTTTAGCAGGTCTAGTACTTTGTTTGTTAACTGATGAAAGCACCATCTTTTTGTTTTTTTTCTGAAGATTCTTTACATCTTGATAGGTTGCCTTACCACTTACAGATTTTGCTTTGCTTTGTTTTATTTCACTGTTTCTTGAATAAAGAGTTTCACCAATATTTTTGTAATCAACAATAGACCTTCGCCTTTTTGGTTTTCGTACATTATATGCAAATGATTGAATTTGATTTTTCTCTCTTTTCTTTAGATGCTTCACATGCACTTTGTGCACTTTTTTAAGATTGCTGTTTAGCGAAATTATCTGCACTTTTCTAGGACTATTATCTGCAGAATCTAAATCATCATGTTTTCGTTTCTTATTGTCTATCTTGAGAGGTTGTTTTGCTTTCAGTGCAGTAGTCAAATTTTTATGACCAAATTCAATCATGTTTTGAGAAGGTTTAATTAAATCTACAACTTCTACACTGCTTTGACGAAGTGACCGCATTTTGGTTTTATTTGTTGAAAGTGTACAGTCACATGATAAATTTTCGTTAATAAGTTGTGCATTGCAATTGGAGCAGTAAGCAAGAATTTCAGGAGATTTGGACTGGGTAGACCGAGCAGCCAAAGCTGACCGCTTAGCCTTAGTAGGGGTTTCAAAACTATCCTGAGCCTTTGCATTCACCGGGGCTCGTTTTCTTCCTCTTTTTCTCTTGGGTTCATCAAGTGAGCCAGGTGTTGTCAACATAAGATTTATGTCAGTACTTTCTAATTTCTGGATGGAAAGCCTCATAAGTTTATTTGATGAAATGAGATTTTTTGGCCCGCTTGGATTTTGTCTGCCTCTTTTTGAAGCTGTAAGCCTGGATGGTACAGTTGATTTACGAGCTAGACTTTTTCTCTGAACACTAGGATGACCAGAAGGTTCAATAACATTTTCCATGCTCACTCCTTGTAAACGTTTTGTTTGCCTCTCTGCCGGAGATGTTTCTTCGGCAGTACTAAAATGTAGAAGAGCTAAATAAGATTAGTTGAAATAAAAATACATTTAAAAAAATATTAAACTCAACAAAAAGGCAAAAGTATAATTAAATAACTTCCAAATGATTTAGCTCTACTTTGGTTGAAAGTTAATACAAAACTGTCTAAACAGAAGAAAATATCTAAGTTTTACATCTAAAAGAGCTTAGAACACATTAAGTCTTTTTAAATGAACAAAATATCACAATTAACAGTTTTAGAGAAAAGCCAAGATCAATGTAAAACTTGAATTGAAGTGAGGTTATTTATTTTCTTTAAACGATCAACAATTCAAACAATAAATATACTTGAGTATCTGCTAGTTATTTGATTTTCATAATATGCTCAAAAGCCGCAACCTTGTTTAAATTTCTCAGCTATTTGAACTAACAAGATTTAAATATAATAGTACAATTTATGTTAGTATTTTGGCATGGCTTGAACTACGTACATAACATAGTATTGTCTTAAAATTGTAAGGTACCTAAGCAAATTATCTAATGCAAAACAAATGATTCACAAAAATTGCAGTACGAAAACCCTTTTTACTATGCGTAATCACAACTCACACATCCCTTTTCACTTTGCCAATAGAGTTGACCGCTTTTATAAAGTCTCTGAAAATTATTCTTTACATGTTAACTGGATCATGTCAACATGCAGCCTAAATGATAGTTTCAATATCGAATTCAAATGAGTCAATAACATTAAGAAGACTGATGTTTTGGAATCTTTAAGAGCCAGGACAATTTTTTGCTTGAAATAACAGATTCTGATGTTTTAATTCCGAAAATTATTTTTTGATGTTTTTTTTATTTGCCTCAGACTTTTCTCTAAATTCATTAACAGTTAGTAGTTTGTTATAGGACCGCGTCTTAATACCTGTTCGGGTTATATGCCTATGTACTAATTACATTGTGTTAGGGATTAGGAAGGCTTAGTTGAAAGGAAATGTGTCCACATGTGTGTGGAGGGAGAGTGGAAAACCATTTAGTAAAAACTAACCTAAGTGCAGCTGGACCGAGATAAAACCCCCATGTCCCCGTCTTCAGCAGTCTAGTCTAATATGACAGTGTGTTAAGACCACAGGGCCACCGAAGAAGGTAGTTAGTTGTTGATTTGTTGTCTGATCATATTATAAATAAAATAGGTGCATTTATGTGTAAATGGGTTTGTGTGTCTATTGATATGAGAACTCCAAAACCAAGAAACATAGAAAGTGTAACTTGGCATGCGTACTTAGGGAACCTTACACCTTAGGCCGTTTGACCATTGTGCTCCCAAACTAATAAAACTAGAAATATGAAACTCAGCATAGTCTTGTATACGTATGAAGCTTTTGGCTGTCTATCTTAAAGGGTTTACAGTTAGGATGTCACTATTTTTACTTTCACAGCTTGATTCTTTAAACCATGTGAACAATCCAAAACCAATAAATATAGAAAGTGAAAACTTGGCATAAAATTATGACACCTTGTGACCACCTGACCATGTAACTAAAAAACCAAAAGGCATAAAAAACAGAAACTTAGCACAAGCCTACATACATAGGGTAACATTAGTGTGGGCTTTTGCGGTTATTGCATGCGGACATCTTAAAATGCATAATCACTGGTGCTGCTAAATCTAAAACCATTGAACATGATAATTAATAACTTGGCATATATAGGTGGTGCCATCTTGTATTCAGTATGGGCTTGCACTTGAGGTGTGCTATGTTTGACTATGAAACTGACCCCTACGCTTACCTAACCACTCAGTTAAAATTATGGCAAAGTGAACTGGAGGGGTTTTTTCTATGGTATTGTCTTACATCTTCAGTTATCCGATTAAATTCTGATAAATTTCACAATTAACTTATCATTCCTGTATCATTAATGCTAGTCATTAGTATTTGTTGACACACATATTAAGCTTAACCTAGTTAATCTTTCTCTAACCTAATCTATAAAAAAAACTAATTATATTTTGTTAATAAATTATCTATTATAAAGAATAGACTTAGTGAAATAGAAGTATTATTAAGTATTTTATCAAAGTTCCAGGTCTAAGGTTCAGCTAGGCAAAATAAATACATGGAATAAAATTTACATTGTAAGTGTTATAGAACAAAACTCTAAAAGGTTAGAACAGTAGTAAACAATTAAGTATCTAGTATTTACATTAAATTATTTAGTGATTTCATAATTTTGATTTTTTTTAGTAATGCTACACATTTAACTGCCCAATAGACTAAAAGAATCGAAGGGTACAAGATAAAGATGATTTTTTCAAAAAATAACCAGCACTCATTTGCAATAACTTTCAAAATAATTAAGAGAAAAAAAATTTCCAGCTTAGATTTTATTCCAATCTTCTCCTGTCATTTCTACTTCACAAGTCCATTTTCAAAAGGCCCATCAAGTCTACCGTGTGTTTTGCCAAAATACATTGTTCCAATTAGTGCATCCTTTCACGCAGTTAACGCAGATTAGTCTTGATTAGAACAAACTTTATCAATATTTGCTCGATGGTTGACTAGGAAAGTAGAAGCCATGGGAATGAAGTTTTTGAGGCGCATGTTAGCTGTCACAAGGAGAAACAAGATTAGGAATGATGTTATCTGGAAAAGAGTGGGGGTAAAGGGAGTACATGAGATAGTAGAGGAAGCAATAGTGCGATGGTATGGAATGTAATGAGGATGGAAAAAAAGAGGTCAAATAAAATGTCAGAAATGAAATATGTAGCAAAAAGATCACAAGGGAGGCCAAGAAAGAGATGGGGGAGCAGATAACAAAAAGTGTTCAAGTGAGAGGAGAAGAATGGAAGAACTTAAAGGAGGAAGAATGGTGGAAGGATAGAGGAAGATGTAGGTATTTTACCAAATTGACCCGGCCACAGGCTGAAAACAGTTTATGGTGGTTGACATTAGTGGCAACACTCAACATCAAAGAAAGATAAGGGAACCTTTCACAAGGCATCTACTGAGGTTTTCTTTTTTGTTGTAGCTTTGCTCTTTTGATACCGAGTCTTGGTCCCATAACTCCTCACCCCTACCCGCGAAGGCTGGAAGCCGGAAAATTAATACATGGATTCTTTTATATGTGAAACCCGCCTCGGTGGCGTAGTTGGCTAACGTGCTTGTCGTGTTGAGCTCGACTGCTGAGGACGAGGAGATCGAGGTTCGAATCTCGGTCGGGTGAACTGAAGGGTGGTTTTTCCTAAATGGTTTTCCACTCTCCCTCCACGCAAAAGCGGGTTCATTTTCTCTAATTCAACCTTCCCAATTCCTAATCCGTTAGAGTAATTAGTACTTATAGCGTATAACCCGAACGGGTAGTAAGACGTGGTGCTAAATATTATTATTATTATTATTTATATTTGAAGTGAATACATGCCCTGCTTTGTGGGACATAAGTCGTGAAGAAAAACCGGATGGACATTAAAAAACAATGGGGAAATGTAGATGCATGCCGGCTTAATTTATTAAATAGCAAATGAAATGCACCCTCTATCATCCATATTTTGTTCAGTGGGTAAGCCCAATAAAATCTTTGTTCAATAATAATAATAATAATAATAATAATAATAATAATAATATTCACCTCCATTATGTGGATACAGCTAATGACACCTGCATATGTGGTTGCATGGTATAACCAGGTTCGAATCCTGGTTGGGTGTTATGAGGGTAGTTTTTATTAAATTGTTTCCCACTTTCACAACAACAAAATGTGGGTATATATATTCTACAACCTACCTTCTTTATCCTTATCTCAATATTGTTAATTATTTAAAACAGGTACCTAGACGTGATGATAAAAAAAAGTGCTACTTGACCACAATGTTTTTAAGAATTACATTTTTGTGATAGTGAAATTAGTCATAATAGTATTTGCTGGCAAACAGCAGAGTAGAAATTGTTTGTGTAAAAATACTCTAGAATCAAAACATGGGGTACACTTACTGCGGATTTTTATAACGACTGTGTGCAATGGCCCTTGTAGTCAAACATTCTAATGGTCCTCTGCCAATCTTCAGTATTTCATTGATTAACAATTTAATTGGGTACAGATATATTTACAATCTATTTATGTATAGTTTTCATCTATCATATAGTCAGTCCCACATATGGCCTCTAAGAGTACCTGTGTTTTGTGTGTGAACAAGATTAATTTGCTGTCTCATACTATTTACCAAACAATGCTCAGGGAAGATAAGAAACATTTTTAAAAAGCCCCTAAATGCCAGAGTTAAAGTTGTGAGTTTTGTATATAAAAAAAACCCTGGCTGATATGAATTCTTAAAAATTGTCATATAAGCTTGAACTGTGAGAGTAGCATACATCTTTGGCTCAAGAGGCTTTGACTCGAATTAAAGAATGAACAGCAAAGCAGACATATTTAAGTATATTTTAAAGAATATATAGCCTGCACCTTTCCTCTTAAGAAGGGCGAATTTACAAAATGCTTCTAAAAATTAGTTTAATCGGCTATTAAATGAGCCTAAGTCAATCAAAATGTGTGAGCTATGATTATAGAATGTTAAAAAGGGTTTTATACAGTCTACAACGCTTCAATAAGGGTGTTATATAAGTAGGCAATATAGCAGCATCAGTGACACAGTCTAGTCCTATTTTTCTCCTGACAATATTTTATACTTATACACTATTGCAGAAAATATGTGATAAAAACCACGATTTTTAAAATTATAATAATTTTAAGTTTACCTTTTTGTTTTGTTGTCTATTTCCTTTAGCCCAGTTTTCTGTAAATCATAAAATTAGCATATTATAATACATAAGTATATTAAATTAAACAAGTTTACATATGCAACATTATTTTGTTTAGTTATATACATTTTTAGACTTAAGACTTTTATTTAAATACTTAATAGGGCCATTTGTAGTGAAAAGGAATACCAACTTTTCACTATCAGTCTTTTTACCAAAAGTTTTAAATATCTACAGTAGCCCCATGGCTTCTTTGGTGCTGACTGACAGCTTTGAAACGTTACCAGATCAAATTATGTATCCCTACTCCGAACCAGATGATCTGCAAAAACCTGTGATTATAAGCTGTCACTTCTGACAGTCAAAATTTAGGTATATACCTAAATGTTGACTGTCAGAAGTGAGCTGTGAGCTGTCAGTCAGCACCAAAGAAGCCATGGGGCTACTGTATTTCAAAGCACCAAAACTGGTTTCAAGCTCAAAGAAATCTTATTAGATATTTTTGAATTCATGAAATAAAACAATATACACAAAATTAATGATTTCTCAAAAATCATTACTAATATTCTTATTTTAACTAAACCTAACAGCGCTGTTGATTTGTAGATAGTATTATCCACGAGGAATTATTTTGGGTTTGTTTCAACTACGTGTGAGCAGGTTCATTTAAATATGTGAAAACAATATTTTTCTGGTTGCCACACTTTGATTAGATCAGGTGGAAGTGGGTCTTGGGCCCTTGGCTTAGGCTAAAAAGTTATGTGTTTTTTTTACATGTACGCTGATTTCAAAGAATAATAAAAGCTAAGCAAGCTTTGCTTATGAAAACGGCTTGTGATCAGGGCTGGTCTCAGCCGTATGCAACCGCATACACAAAAAAATCAAGGGGAGTGAGAATGCCAAAATGGTTCAAAAATAAATATTTTTTTGTTTTAATCTGGGAAAATATAAATATAATTGAAGAAAGTAATTTTTAAGAAGAATGCCTATTTCTTAAATTAATATTTACATACATATCAGAGTACTTTTATTATTTAAAATTAGTGCATTAGAATACACCAACAAAGTAAATACATTTTGAAGGTTGTTTGGCGCGACACACCCCTGTCAACTACTTTAGAGACGGGACTATACAAGTTTCTGAGTCTAGACTGTATGGTCTAGAATCTAGATCTACGATGAGTCAGGCTAAGGCCAAACCTTTTGTGGGCAGCAGGGAAGGGGGAGAGGGGGGAGGTGTAATGATTGTTTTGATTCTCAATAGGTATATACCTAAATGTTGACTGTCAGAAGTGAGCTGTGAGCTGTCAGTCAGCACCAAAGAAGCCATGGGGCTACTGTATTTCAAAGCACCAAAACTGGTTTCAAGCTCAAAGAAATCTTATTAGATATTTTTGAATTCATGAAATAAAACAATATACACAAAATTAATGATTTCTCAAAAATCATTACTAATATTCTTATTTTAACTAAACCTAACAGCGCTGTTGATTTGTAGATAGTATTATCCACGAGGAATTATTTTGGGTTTGTTTCAACTACGTGTGAGCAGGTTCATTTAAATATGTGAAAACAATATTTTTCTGGTTGCCACACTTTGATTAGATCAGGTGGAAGTGGGTCTTGGGCCCTTGGCTTAGGCTAAAAAGTTATGTGTTTTTTTTACATGTACGCTGATTTCAAAGAATAATAAAAGCTAAGCAAGCTTTGCTTATGAAAACGGCTTGTGATCAGGGCTGGTCTCAGCCGT
Source organism: Timema californicum (assembly GCA_902141385.1). Taxonomy (NCBI): domain Eukaryota; kingdom Metazoa; phylum Arthropoda; class Insecta; order Phasmatodea; family Timematidae; genus Timema; species Timema californicum. The sequence continues at coordinate 121,795 of CABFOW010001508.1, forward strand.
ATGCAACCGCATACACAAAAAAATCAAGGGGAGTGAGAATGCCAAAATGGTTCAAAAATAAATATTTTTTTGTTTTAATCTGGGAAAATATAAATATAATTGAAGAAAGTAATTTTTAAGAAGAATGCCTATTTCTTAAATTAATATTTACATACATATCAGAGTACTTTTATTATTTAAAATTAGTGCATTAGAATACACCAACAAAGTAAATACATTTTGAAGGTTGTTTGGCGCGACACACCCCTGTCAACTACTTTAGAGACGGGACTATACAAGTTTCTGAGTCTAGACTGTATGGTCTAGAATCTAGATCTACGATGAGTCAGGCTAAGGCCAAACCTTTTGTGGGCAGCAGGGAAGGGGGAGAGGGGGGAGGTGTAATGATTGTTTTGATTCTCAAATGATCTAGATCTACGATGAGTCAGGCTAAGGCCAAACCTTTTGTGGGCAGCAGGGAAGGGGGGGAGGGGGGAGGTGTAATGTTTGTTTTGATTCTCAGTCAGTCACCTAACCTCCTTGCGAATGATGTATTGACAGTTGCTTACTCGCTTTATTTAGAGTTTGGCTTGTTGCGATTTGCTACTTATTATTTTTAGTTTATATGGTGTTCTGTGAAGTTTTGCTTAGGCTTTGTTTTCAATTATTAGTTTGGTGCAAACATTTTTAGTAGGTATTGTACTCTGTGAAGTCTATAGTGTAGTATGCTGTATTAATTGTTATTATCTTTATACTTTTTGTGGTTTCTGTTTTTTAATAACATTTAATTTAATTTTTAAAAGTTATTAAAATGTTTCCTTAACTTTCTGGAACAAAAAATAAAAAATGGAAAGCAAAAAGTTACAAGAAAATAAGGTAACAGCTAAACTACTTTGTAATTATTTAATGAAGGCAAGCACTAGTAAAGGAAGTTAAATTGAAACTCAATGTAACTATGATCCTCTGTTGAAACAGCGCTCAGAGGAGGACGAAGATCACTCAGAGGATTTAATAACCACTAAAGCAGATGATTCTAACACCACACAAATTACTGATCACTGTGATAAACGTTATGTGACTTAATACAAGCCATAAAATGAATAGCTCATGTGACAAATTGAAAGATCTGGCTAATTGTCACAAATTGCTAAGCGCAAGTGAACGTGATTTTATTATTTTGCAAGGACCAATCTCTAACAGTATTGACAGCTACCATTGTGTGATGGCAAGATGTCTCATGAAGACATTTTCCTACCGTTCTTTTTCCTGAGCAATTAATCTTTGATTTTCGTAATCAATTGCATTGCCAGTATTAAGCCTCCTTTATGCTTCAATCCAATTTTCGTAGCACTTTAGGTGGTTAGAGGACATCTCGTGTTGAGAAAATGTTTTTCCGATGTGTCTCCCATCACAGTTTCCATTTCCATCAGATAATGGTGTGCTAGTAATTACTGTGAGGTTGTGAAATAATATTCATAAGGTTGGATAATGTGCAAGTAACACAAAAAAATTATAAAAGTACAGTATTCTATAAAAGCCTAGAAACTTACAAGACAATGAAAGTAAGCACCAACCTCATCAGGAGTCCATGTAAGGTACAATGTACTCTCAGATTCCAGCGCTGAATGACAAATATCATTCAGCTCATCGATGCTGTACGCACAATAGTGACATATTTTGCTCGGCACCCTTTTGCCATTATGTACCTGAAGGATACAAAGAGAAGAGACGATGTTTACAAAATAAATAATGACAGAAAATAATTACATTAGCTACCAATAAAACAACAAAGATTCTACATTATATTGAATTTTTACTTTCAGATTTTGGACTCATTCTATAGTACCTACTAGAGTTATATGAGCCTTCCCCAATAGTTGCACTGCTTCCCAGCTTCGTACGTGGGAACTTGCTCACCAATATATTACCAAATCCAGACAACCCCCTCTTTCCCCCCGTCTCAATCTTAGATGACCTTCTCTCCTTTCCTTCCAAGCGGTCCTACTAGCACCAGTCAGTATTTTATATATAAATAATAACAGATCTAGTTTAATTAAATATGATATAAATACAACATTGTATCTATCTATCAAGAGTAAAGATCAAGAGTAAAGATACAAGTATGAACAGGCAACAACAGTATCTAAGTGGCCATGATCTACCCCTACCCATGCTGCCATAAACCAGTTGTTTGTCTTACTCTCTTCTGTTGAAGGAGACTGATGTATTCTGAAAATTACATAATTATGTGTTGTGTTGTATTTGTAAACGTTGAAGCCTACAGTTTTTTGGTGTGTAAGCTTTGCCCTTATACCCTTTCAATGTTTATTAAAAAAATTTCAACTTGTGGATTTTTTCATTTTTAGGCTGGTATATGGTCAGTTGTTTTTTTTAAACTTTATCCCTTACTTTGTATTATATGCTTAGTCTATTGTTACAGGGTATTCAAACAAGAAGACACTCTTGACATCCTGACATTGATGATTGAAGTTACTGCTGTTCAACACTTGTTGCCAGTTTAAGTTAACTATACATTTTAGATAGATCTCCAACCCCCCTCAATTGAGACTTCTATTAATGTTTACTTTTATCGTGTTTTTCAAATTGAAATACAAAATTTTATTTTTAGTTTGGCCCTATATTTTTTTTATTTACAAAGCAATTTCAGTTTTACTTAGTAGCTAAAGGTGAAGTCAAAAGTAAAATAGGCCCTAATAGATAAAAAATAAATTGACTAATTTGAATTAATTTATTTTAATTTTATGAGTTCAAAATAACCTCTGTATGTTACCTAAAAATAGTTCTGCCCTAACTTACATAAGAAAACCAAGTTTTGAAAATAAAACTATTTTACTTAAAACTACTTTGTCTATTTCTTTGGAAAATGAGTCACAGAACTATAAAAATTCACTCTTTATCCTTCCATTTATTTGTTCAAAATTAGTTCTGCTAGATAATTAAACCAATAAATTAGTTATATTTATTTTGTATAATAATTTTTCTAAGATCACTTGATTAGCGCGTGTGTTAATTTAAAGTTGGATTTGTGCATATTGTAAAGTCAGTCAAATGGAAAGACCCATATTACATATTTTGTGAAACATTTCAAATATGTTGATAATACCTAGGCCTATGTGTGTTATTTATCCTTCAAAACGTTTCTAAGCTGCAAAGGTTACTGTGGGTATCAAAGCAAAGGAGATGTGACTTTCGACTTTTAGATTTTGAAGCTTTGCACAACCCTGGTATTTGAGCACCATAAAAAACCAAACATAAGATACTTTCTATTAAAATAACATTTGGTGCATATTTTTCTACAAACATCAACTTACCTTGCAGCCGAGAGCGGTTTCTATCTTCTGAGCCCAGTTCCTATCATCAAACAAACTGCAGAGGACCCCTCTAGCCTCGAGACAGAGATAGCAAACATTCTGGCCCGCAGTGCTTCCTCGGCGCTGCGACTCTGTATGTTTGTACTCTTGGACAAACTTGTTGCATCGCTCAAGCTTTTGAACACATACATGGCAGATTTTTAAAGATATAGTATCTTCTGGAGTCACCTGGAATTCGATAGTGCTTATTAGAATAAACAATTCATGAAAATGTTAAGAGAAGACTTAGGAACAAACAATAATAGCAAAATTTGGTCACGTTGCAACTTAGACTCAGGTTAAGACTTAATTTGTGATTTAAAAAGTGTCAAACGGCAGGACTCAATATTTATTGAATTACAGTTCAAAAATACAAACATATTTTGCAGCAAGTGGAGGCTCTATAAGTGCAGTAGGGAAAGAGACAAAGAAGCAATCTTTCAAGTTTTCTTTGTCAGGAGAAGGTTTCAACACACACACACACGCACGCACACACGCACGCCCACACACACACACACATACACTAGCAGACTATCAATGGTGGTTTGGTGTAGTTTTGGCCAATAACGAGACAAAATGATATGGTGGAAAAGAAGTTCCTGCATCCTCAAGGTCCTACTCCATCCTTTATATACCCTCAGGACTTGCAGTACTTACTACCTTTGCAAGGAAGAGATGGATGCATCTCTTCAAAATTATATTTCAAGAGATTGTAGAGTTTGTTAATATGGAAGAAGGGATTGTGACAATGCTAACCTGACGAAAGGTACAATTATTGTTAATTTCAATAAATCAGCCTTCATTTTAAGAATCTTAGTTACGTTTCTAAGCTACCTACCTCACTGCCAGCCCACACTTCCCCCCTTACCCTATTTGCTTATTTAAACTCTTTTACAGCAGCCCCGTGGCTTCTTTGGTGCTGACTGAGAGTTCACAACTGACTTCTGACAGTCAACATTCAGGTATATACCTAAATGTTGACTGGCAGAAGTGACAGAGGCTAAACACATGTTTTTGCCGATCATATGGTTCAACGTAGGGATACATAATTTGGTCTGGTAACTTTACAAAGCTGTCAGTCAGCACCAAAGAAGTCACGGGGCTACTGTAGCATACCAGTACAATATCATTCTTCTGATCTAAAAAAATAGTGAACTTTATCCAAAGGAATTGACAATTGTGGAATGAAATTGCATTTTTACTTATACACTAATTGTTTATTATTTGGATATTTTTTTTAGAAAATTGACTAACACATGATCCCATGATGAAACTTTCCACAAATGGTGTTTATATACTTAAGTTCATGTGTGATTTTTTTCTCTTCAGAATTTAAAAAAATTGGGTTTTTGAGAAATTCCAGTCCAAAATTTGTATATGACCTTGAACTGAAAAAATGTCCAAAACTAGTCATGCTAAATATGATTTGAAAGCTTATAAAAAATAAAATCACAAACTTATTTTTTACCCAGCCTTCCATCTTATTTCTAGCCTAATCAATAATTTATTTTGTAATTGAATGTCAGCAGAAAATTGTGATTTTTTTAAATTTTAGATTTCAGAGGGCTAAAAACTACTGCAGATAAAATTCTGAAAATTTGCATTTTTTACTATCCCTGAGGGTACATTAGGTGAGCCCAATTTGAAAAGAAATCCAAGAGGGTAAGGTTTAAAAGTGTTAAAATATTAGATAACTTGACATGCAATGACCTAATAAGCTAAACCCTTAAATGTATGTTGTAGTCCAAGAACAAGCACTATTCCCAATGAACACTTTATGATTTACCAAATGAAGATTGCAAAAGTGAATATTTGAAGAAATGAGTGATAAAGAGGATTTAAATGTCTCAAAGCACATTGAAGCAAAGAAAAACATCGTGACAACTCTTGACTTCCAAAATAAGTCTTTGAGATCATTCCAGGCTTCAACCCTAAGAAAGATTCAATGATTTTGTGATGACTGCAATTAGGAAAGAAATGTACAAAATGTACAAAAGAGCAGCAATGAGTAGAATGAATTTGATGATAGTGAGCAGTTAGGTTATGTGAATATGGCCATAATATTTTTATATTATTATTATTATTATTATTATTAGCACCGCGTCTTACTACCCATTCGGGTTATACGCACTTACGCTAATGTGTAATGGTAGAGTGATTGTGAGATGAAATGAAGGAACTACAGTTTAACGTGGAATCCGAACCACGGTGGAGGCCTGGCATTCCACACATTCACAAGTTGTCTTGTCAAAGGTGAAGGAAGGGTTTGGTAATCAGATAAATCTGTGCCGGGACCGAGGACTGAGCCCCGGCCGCCAGCACAGAAGTCTGACACCTTACCCCCCTATACCGCCAGGTCACCCCAGTTTAGTTAATTAACCCTAAGTAGCACCACAAGTTAATACATTAACCCAACCCATGAAATTTTTTGACTTTTTCCCTAATTTTCCCTGATCGTTTCCTAAAATTCCATACTCAAAAATATATCACATCTTTCTACTCCCTCCCCCTATGTTTTTTATTAATCTTTTTTATGAATAATAATAAGTTTTAAAATCTAAATAAACACATTTATTTGTATTAATATACTCTACCAGGAATTATAAAATATACTACACAGCTACAAACAAAAAAAGGACAGTTTGAGTCGCATTGTAATATACTGATTTAATATTTTGACTAAAACAATATTTTCCCAGAATTTTTTTTTAATTTACCAAAAATTCCCTACTTATTCCTATTTTTTCCTGACCACTTTAAATTCCAGGCTAATTCCAGTTTTCCCTGATGGTAGACACTCTGTAATATGAAAGTTTATTAATAAAAATCAAAGATAGTTATGGTTTAGTAGGGAAAAAGTTGGAATTTAACCTAGACTATTATGGTTAAATTCTCAAAACAGCAGGCAAAATAATTGAAACTCACTAATACTGTGTTAAAATGCTTTCCAAGCATTTTAAATTAAATACACATACATTGTACAGTTCATCTACTCTGAAAGGTAGCATGCTTACTTGTGTTTCCACTATGGTGCTACTTATGTGATAGGACCATAGCGGATAACATTAAGGTAAGTAGGCTCTTGCCGTAAATGGAGTGTATGATTTGAAAAAACAATTGTTTTCAAAGTGTTGGCCTGAATAATTAGCTCTATGAGGTAACAATCTTAAAGGGTTAAGAAACACCGTTCTTAATGCACACAAAAGTTATTTATGTGCTTATTTTTCTTCATTTGCCTATTTATGTCCCTAATTTAATTTTTAAAGCCTATTTTAACTTTATAGTGCCTGTTTATGGGCCTATGTTTACCTTTATAATGCTTATCTATACTTTAGAATGCATACTTTTGTTATTTTTAGTGGCTTAGTTGGGTTTTTTTTGCATAGGGTGCCAGAGCCAGTAGTTGATCACAACAAAGTAATTGATTAGTGCCATGAAATACGTGAAATTTTAAGAGTTGCTGAACCTAATAAGTGTATACAGCAAGGTGAATTTATAAATATGAGGTTGGCTGACATGATAGTCTATTAAAGTGACAGATGTTATGGCATGAATGGTGGTATGTAGTAACTGAAGCTCAGACATTTTAACTAGTAGTGAGGTAAGTGAGCAATCCATAAAAATCAGCACTTCATTTTAATTATTTCACAATTATTACCTAAATTACTCATTGATAACTATTCTGAGGCATCAGTATTATTGCAACAAATAATATTTCTTGGGCGAGCATGGATTGGGGTTGAACAATCATTGGAACTTGTAAGGCATCAAATTCCAGTGGATGGTCAATATGCTCATCTACTGATATTTTCCTTGATGTGCTTACTTACGGTACCATATTTTCTGCCAAGGCTCAAGAAACAGAATGTTTTGTTTCCCATCCTAATTTTGATTGATGGTCAAAAAATCTCACACAACATACATTGTTGCAAAGTTGTGTGCTGCAGATGGTATAGTACAGTTCGCGTTATACCCAAATGTAACACATGTGCTTCAACCAAAGGATGTTGCAATCATCCATCCATTGAAAGTTGGATGGCAAAATGTTGTGTACCGTACTTTTGGAAAAACAAAACTGGAAATAAAGTGGTCATGGAAGATGCTTCTTGGTCATTATTAGAGACAGATTTTATTGAACAAGCAATTGTAGATACATTGAAGAGTGAATTCAGGAAATGTGGTGTTTGCCCATTTGATCCTGATGCAGAAGACTACAATAAATGTATTTCAAGTAAATCTTGGCACTGTCCACCTCACCTGTAACAACTAGGTTTAATAATGACACCATCAAACCAGCATCATTTAGTGTAGAACATCCCCTGTATCATCTTGTTCATCATTGATGAAAAATCTAAGAGCAGAAGAGTTCAGAGTTGCTGAAACAACAGGTCAGAGGAGAATTTGAAGCATTGGAGCTTTATGAAGTTAGGTGGAAAATTTGTTCGAGGTGTATCCCATCAAATGAAACTCAAAAAGAAGATAGACTTATACCAATTGGTGAAGATTTGCCTTCAAAGGAAACTGCACCATTACCTGAAGCTTTTGTTCAAGAGCCATTAAGAGTCGTTCCAACCTAGGCAACTATCGCCCAGTAACAGTTACTGTTAAAACATTCGCTCTGTAAAAGAAAAATCTGTACCAACTTAACCAGAGTACACAACTAAATTTGTCAGTTATTATAGATTCGGAGGACGAAGTTCTTTCTTGTGGCTCCTTAAATATACAACAGACATACCACCCAGCCCCCAGATCATCACTATGAAAGGGAACATCCACATTTCACCAAAGATAAACTTTTTGGTCATGCCGAGAATCGAATTCGGGACCCCTTGGCTTAGTGGCAGACACAGTACCAACTGAGCTATGGTGTCAAATGATATAAGTTTAATTACACATTAATTATCAGAATGTTCTTTCATTGGAATTGATGGCACTTTCAAAACTTAATATAAAACAATTATTTAATCTCGATGTTTAATAATAATAATAGTAAAAAAAAGATCAAAGTATCCTTGAAAAGGGTCTAGAACTGTGAGTGAAAATCCCTATTAACTTCACATTACTTAAGATTAGCTTAAATAAATTTCTAGTGAATTTTGTAATAAGTTATAAATATTTATTAAAGACTATGCAATCAAAAATAAACTGACAATAGATGACCAGATAACTTTCCGTTTCAAGGATAAAATTCAACGATAAAATTCAACAGGTGCTTGGATTGGAGGTTGGCACCACTTGGAATACTGGCCGGTGATTGTTGCCCTGTGTGAATAACACCATATAAACACGTTATTAACCAAACAGTTGCCGGGTGGGCGATATTTGTCCTGATGGGCAACTGCCATAAATCACCAAGTCAACTTATGAAAGTGTGTTGATGGGACGGTCAACTCGGTTGCTTCGTGTGAAACCCCCAATCTACCTCTGTGTTAATCAACCGGTGATAGTTGCCTCATGTGAAATGGCTCTAAATGTCACCAAGAATGTTCAAGTGGAAAAGAATTTGGACTCCAGCGGTTAGTTGAGAGACAGTCTTCCTGATTTAGGAGGTTTGTTCGAAATTTATCAAACTAGCTAATGATGCAATAACACCAGCTCGGCAGAATAACAGCATTTTGGAAGATGAATCAAGAATTATTCTAGAGAATTCATTGAATGCTTTTGATGTATCAGTGTCCATAGTAAGTAATAAATGAACTCTTAATTCTAGAAAGACCTCAAACAAATAATCTGATAAATTTGCAACCACAAATTAGCCCTTCATTCGCAAACCACATTGAGGCTCATTGAATCACCCGTGAAAGCTGGGGGAAAAAAATGAACATCTGACATATGCTCAACATCCAAAGAATGATCATAGTGGAATGCCTTAAAAGAAAGAATGAAGTCGAAAAAAGAAGTTGCTAAGGAAAAACCAGCTAGTTTGCTGTTCTCGAATAAGCCTGAAACTGAAAAGAAAAAACATACAAACTAAAAGAAGAAAAATGACACCTCATCTGAATCAGATAATGAAGAATGGCATTCTAGTGGGGTAAGTGTAGATGATGGTTATTTTGGCTTTACGTTGGAAAGTGATGAAAGCCAAAATAATGATCAAAGTGCTACAGCAGACAACAGATCTAAAAAAGTGAAAGAAGTCTGAGAGTTTGTGCTGGAGTCATTTCCTGGCCAAAAGAATTATGAGTACAAATTTATTTGTACAATTCAGAAAATTCTCCTAGAGGGAATATTGAAGTCATGGGACTTAAAAGTTGTGATGAAATAATACTCTTCAGAATTGATGAAGATGATGGATCAGCTTAGTGAAGAGTTTCCAGATTATGAAGAAGCTGCTAACTCCGAACCTTGTACCTACTGAAAATAGATACATAAGTGATAATCCTGTTGAAGTGGGTAAAATTGATTAATTTGTTCTTACATTAATAAATCCAGACAATGAAGTGATGGAATCAAAAATGTCATCATTAAAATAAGTCATGGTATTGTTTAAATGGTATCTCTATCTTTTTATATATTCTGTGAAGAAAGACCATTAGGCCATAGTTCCGTTTTAAAGTGCAAATGAATATATATAGGCCTATCAGCGTAATTAACATAAACTTATACCTTAGACAGTGCAAACATAAATAGTGTTCAAACACAGGGTTTTTTCCTCCTAGTAATACCTATATGGATTGTTGTGATTAACTACAGGTGAATTGTGCATTTTTTTAAATTGTAGTTGCAATTTCCTGAATATCTTATATTTTAAATTTATGTGCAAGTAGTGCATTTTGTAGAGGAAATTTTTAGCTTTATTATATGTTGTAAAATTTAAGTTTTGGTTGAATAATCAGTAGGGATGTATCATTAGTGGAGTTTTTTTAATAAATCAACTACTGGTTACCTATTTGGTGCCTGTTAATTTGCTCCATTATCATTACATCCGTTTTAATGTCATAATGTATATATTGTTTTTTTTAGCATTTAGGCCTAATTCTAGCTCTTAATTAAAACAAAATAAATTCAAAAGTGTTTTGATGAAAATTAAGAATTCTTTTAAAGGTATGTTGACCTATTTTTATCAGTGACATTTATGATAGTAAAGAAACATAGTGGTTTAGAAGGGCTAAACGTATTACGCAGAAATGACGCTAGGATTTATACATTTTAACAATTTTAATAATCAGTAGGCCTGCATAAAAAAAACTTGACAACAGAACACACAAATCACTTTCGAAATGTAAATATTTACAATAAGTTTGTGATTTCTAAAATTGTTTTTCACTCTTCCTCCAAGCAAATGTGGGCACACTTCTTCTAAATCCATCCTTCCTCATCCCTAGCACAATAGTATAAATAGTAGCCCTCGAGCGTATAAAATGTAATGCCAAAATAAAGTTTATTTTATCTATATCTAGACAAAAAATAATTTACTAGCTCATGAAAGCTTAAGCTGTGTTAGAAATGTGTCATAATTAATATAAGCTCTTACACGTCTTCTAGAATTCAGTCACTACATGGACACTTGTGAGTATCTACATTGAGACAAATCGCTTGAAGATAGCCTATCGATGATTTGTTCAGGGGCGCAGAATATGTCCGAGCACGCAAACGAGGTTCGGGCGAAATTAAAGCAGTCCTGGAGAAATTCGGGGCAGGGAAATGTCCAACAATTTTGTTGACGTTTTTAGTACATTCTGGTTCTGATATGATATTTGTATGAAAAACAAAGGTTGATGACATGCAACACCCGACACTATCAGTATATGCCATAGTGAGGCAGTGTACAAAAAGTTGCGGTGTCTAAGGGCTAAGATAATGTGTCAAAGAGTTATAGATAAGAAGTCGGGGTTGAAATAAGGGGCAAAGACAAATTCTAATAATTCAACCTGGCTAAAGGCGTGATTGAGTGATGAGTTATCAATCACCTACCCTACCGCGGGTGTTTGGTAGCTATGGCAGGCAGGCGGGGGAGGGGAGGGAAGGGTGAGCGATGTTTTGTTTTAGTTTGAATTCAGTCCCCAGTCATATCACGGCCTAATTACACGGTGATGTGCACGCAGTTTATATAAACTCGTGACATGCTTGTAATAAATGGGTGACCTGGCGGTCTAGGGGTAAGGTGTCAGACTTCTATGCTAGCGGCCGGGGTTCAATCCTCGGTCCCGGCAAAGATTTATCTGATTACCAAACCCTTCCTTCACCTCTGACAAGACATCTTGTGAATGTG